>JAGSMP010001583.1:0-46459 GCA_029286625.1 Parnassius orleans
CACGGGAGTGGTCAAAGGTGTTTGGACTAATTCCAGCCGCTCAATTTCACCATCGCACATCGCGACAGTACTTGAGATACCATCCATACCATCTGGATGTTTGTCGGTCCACTACTATACGATTTACAAGAGGTTTTCTACCTCGCACTACTTCGGAAATTTTTGGAATCGAATACCAGCAATTTTTCCGGACCGATACGAATTAGGGACCTTCAAGAAAAGAGCCTACTCTTTTTTCAAAGGCCGGCAACGCATCTGCAATTCCCCTGGTGTTGCAGTTGTTCTTGGGCGGCGGTAGTCACTTACCATCAGGTGAGCCGTATGCTCGTTTGTCCTCTCTCATTTATATAAAAAAGGTTTGCAAAATCACGTGGACTCAAGGTCTACCGTATTTCTTCATTCGTACTGTGGTAAATGAGACTGTTGATTGTCCTGGTATGGTCCCGGTGCCTGTTCAGTCTGTGTAGCTGTAGCATGCTGTTGTGCCGACTGTGGCTGTGGTGAAGGCGGCTGCTGCTGATGTGGTTCGTCTCGGGAACCGTACCAAGCAAGTCTTAAGTGAAAAAACTTCCCAATTATTTATCGATGGAATAATGAAACCACTTATAAGATGGCGTCAATTTATTGAACAAAATAGTTAATTTATTGTTAATCAAAAGTGTTTATATATATTAAATGTATGCTTTTAATAAAAAAAACCGAATGAACACTCGGTTCAACCTTATATATTGGCTTTATGTATTTATATATTATGTTTGAATTTACTTCCTTTTATTATAATTAAGACAAAGAAATATAACTTTTGATATGTGATTTTTTTTTAGATATTGCATATTTTACAAATTCATATTTGAAGTGAGCACATGAATACCTTTTAATTTGATTAGATGATGCAATATATATTCATTACTGATTAAATACTTCTATATTTAGTAATTTCAGGTAAGTCGTTTAAATATATCAAAAATAAAGTGGACCTAGTACTACCCTGAGGCACCAACATTTTCTAAATTTGGATCTATAACTTTGACTTACATATCTGTCAAGTTTTAGCACCTCAACACATTGATGCCTGTTTTGTATGAATGACTTAAACCAGTGATATGCTAGCCTCTAATTCCGTTTTGATCTAATTTGAACAAAAGCTGATCGTGTGATACGAAGTCAAAGCTTTTGACATGTCAAAGAAGATAGCCGTAGTAAATAGTCCGTCATTAGTATTTTGTAAAATATTTTTATTAAATTAAAAGCAGCCAGTGTCGTGGATTTTGATTTTTGAAATCCATACTGATTTGGATTTATTCTATTAAACTTATTTAGGAAAGTCATGACCTTTTGTGCATGACTTTTCAAAGTACAATATATTACCAATGTCACTGGACGGTAATTTTCCATTAGTGTTTTTCTTCTTTTTATATAATGGTTTTACAATAGACGTTTTTAATTTTTCTGGAAAGGTGCAGATTCCATTGATAAATTAACTAAATAGGCTAATACCTTACTAATTTGATTTTGCACACGCTTTTGTTTGTACATATGCCATCATAACCTTCTGAATTTGTATTATTTAATGTCATTATAATTTTAATTATATCATATTCATCGACCGGTGTTAAATAAATTGAATTTTGAAGTCTATTTTTGTATTACTGTATATAATTTTATTTGTCAAATTAATATAGTAATTATTATATAGTAATTATTAAAGGCTTCAGCTATTTTCATAGGTTTAGTTATTATAGAGTTATTGTGTTTAATTAAGTCAATATGTTTATCTGCTGCGATATGCCCTAGTTCATTCTTAATAATTTTCCAAGTTGATTTTACAATATTTTTACTATTGAGTATAAACTTATTATTACTATGTTTTTTTGCGTAATTGATGCATCTTCTTAGAAGCCTTGTGTAATTGTTATATGCAACTTTATTATGATTTGTTTTATTAATGTAATATTTGTAACGTAATATTTTTTCGTAGAACAACTTTTTAATACCTTTTGATATCCATTTTATATGTGGTCTAATGTTAGATTTAATTTTATTACTGAAAGCAAAGTTTATAAAACAGTTGAAACAGTTCATAAAATTTATTGAAAGCTAGATCTAGGTCAGTTTCAAAACACTGAAAACGATAAACTTTCTAAATAAGACTGAAACTTATTAATGTTTTCAGAATAACTTCTTTGAAAGAAAACAATTTTGGTAGGACCTTCTTTTGCTTACGGTAAACCTTAACATTTGAGCAGTTTCATGATCCGATAACGAAAGCGGAAGAATTTTCGCAGTGGCATTTCGTAATCGAGGATAGATGTAGATATCTATAGGGCACAGCAACCACTTACCGTCAGGTGGACTGTGTGCTCGTTTGTCACCCTTATCCTATAAAATATATATAAAATGTAAATAAAAGTCTTCTTTTATATCGTAATCATCACCATTACAGCCCTCTACAAGTCCACTGCTAAATATAGGCTGCCCGACTACATTTTTTTAATTAAATTATTTTGATTTAAATAAATTTTATATATAAATTACTAAATTATTTAATGTAATCGGTTAATCTGTGTTAATCTATTCATATATATAAATAAAAGTGTCATTCTGTAATATCAAAATAACTTAATTCCGTTAAGCTCAGAGGGTTGATAGTATGCTACTATTTTTAATACACTGTGTATTGATACAGATTACGGTTTTATACGATTCAACCTTACAATAATGAATAAATTATTTTTTTGTAAAATCTGAAGTCATAGACGAACTTACAGTCCATTTGATGCATGCACGCTGCTTGGCGCCAGAAATAGTTAAGAGTGATACCTACCCAGATAGACTACTAGGCAGTAAAGCAGACCTACCGCCTAGTAAAATTTATTTATGAATGTGAAATTTATTTCTTCATTACATATTACTAAACCTCAAGCAATCCACTACCCACGCCTTGTGCCACGGTCTACGGCAGGAAGAAATTGCCATAAACGTACAGCTTAGCAGTCAGGATTGCCTAATATTTTTCATAGTCGAATTTTACTACTTAGAAATGCAGTAGTAGATGGAATATTATTACGCCTTCACCACATGGAGAATATCACTTATTCAATAAATATCTTTATTTATTCATGATTTATGATAGTGTAATTATAAAATCACAAATCATTCCCAGGAACACCTTGTTTAGGGCCCGGGTGTTGAATATATATATTTGTGCTTTTTGTTTTAAAGATAGTATCGGTTTGTGGGTACACGTTCGGTGAAGTTTCTTAAAAAACTACCAGCACGTACTTTCGTACGAAACAGTTTGCTTCGTTGTCCATAATGCGTACAGCAAAGGTGTGGAATAATTTGCCAGCATCTGTTTTTCCATCCAATTATAATGTGGCTGTCTTAAAGGCAAGAGTAAATAGGCTTTTATTAAGCTAAGTCAGTGCGCCTTACCATCTTCGGCTGCATCACTACTTACCATCAGGTGGGATAGTAATCAAGCACTGGCTTAAAACCGTTGAAAACATAGAGTACAGTAAGGAACTATAGCCGTAACTGGTTTTCGTAATTGGAGACAACAGGGAAAGTTCATTTTTGCCACAGCTAAGTAAAGCATACAGCAATAAAATACAGCTAACGTTCTTTGCGCTATACCGCAAGAAATGGTGAACATGAATATGAGAACTTTAGATATTAGTTTTTTAATAGTGAACTGTAAATATAACATATAACAATAACAATAATAATAATAATCTTTATTGATAAATGTATTACATGCACAAACATTTACAGCGGTCTACAGCCCAATTATGATTCATACATATCACGATCAATATTTATCTAAAAATTGGACGATAAACGGGCAGTGTATTTCATATAATTATATTTTTCAATAAATTGTCAGGATCACTAATAAAAACTATCGTAAAATACTTTTACGCAGATAACTCCGATGCTTATAATCAAAGAAAATACATTTAAAGAATATTCGCTATGAAAACAAAATAAGCTCCATATTTAAATTCCCATTCTTTATTCAAATATTTTCTATTTTAAATTTTGATCTAAATCTCTATAAAGTTAAATTTCAAATAATTTCTCTTAAAATGTTTGCCTATTATTGCTACTAGTCATCAAAATATACATTAATCACGCAATAACGCAACCACGCAATAAAGACAATGCAAATAGTTATGCTTTTACCCTTAAAGCTAAAGTTAGTTAAAGTTACAGCCAATATACATCCCACTGCTGGGCACAGGCCTCCTCTCATTTCTGAGAGGGTTTTAGGACAAGGAAGTGTCCGCCGCGCTGCCCCAATGCGTGTTGGCGAACTTACATGTCTTCGAAATATTTTTTTTCTTATTTCTCAGACATGCATGTTTCCTCACGATGTTTTCCTTCACCGCCAAGCAAGTGGTAAATCGGCACTTAAAATTGCAATTAACAATTTCATTGGTGCCGGCGGGGATCGAACCCGGTTTTCTCGCACACTGTGAAATTTACAGCGAGCGCTAACCATCTGAGCTATCACGGCTCATTACCCTTAATATCATTAAATCCCTTCGAGACTACGTTTCTCCCAGAGATGTGCGAGGAAGCTGAGCGGTGTGAGGATGTGTAGTGGACGCTATTCACAAATGCTGTGCGAGGAGGTCCTTTGACTGGTAATCTATAGTCAAGTAACTCGCTTAGTCACACCACCACGCGCACATCCTTGCACGCCTCCTTCGTTTGCTTCACTTGATCACATCTCTCGCTTGTTTTGTATGTGCGATGGCCTCGCTCCATTAAGATTTTTTCCACCAGAGCTGTGCCGAGCGAGACTAGGAAAATAAAGTAATCCTATTGGTGGATTTTATTCTCGCGTGCCGCTTAGCTACCTCGCATAGCCCTTGTAGTCCCATACGTATAATCAATCCTATCAAATAAATTTTCCATATGTGAATATCTATATGTGATGATATTTTCTTGCTTGCTCCACTTTCAGGCGTGGTCATTACTTTCGAATACTAACCACTACTACTACTACTAATAATACAGCCCATCACAAGTCCACAGCTAAACATAGGCCACCCCCATAGATTTTCGCAAAGTACGGTCCCGAGCCACTTGCATCCATCGACTGCCTGCGTTTTTCATCAGGTCGTCACTCCATCTAGTGGGGTATCGCCAAATACTGAGTTTTCCAGTATGAGGCTACCGAATACTAGGTATTTGAAATTGGCAGTACTTTAAATTGTATTGACGTAAAGTGTACGAGGAAACATGGAGGCACTCGTTCGTCTTAGCCTATTTTTATACATGGGGAAATGCCTACGCATACCTGCCTCGCGGGGGCTAGGACGGGTTATGACGGACTCGCATCGACTAAAACCCCAAGGTGTTTCACCTTCGCCGCATGTTGGCAGGGCCACGGGAACGCTTTCGCACACATCCGCAACCCCATCAGCGCCGAACGTCACATGGCAGCCCCTCCTCGGGGAGGACTTCTCCTCCCTTTTTCCTTCTCAAGTAAGGCGCACCATTTGTTCCTGGTGCGCCTCGGAGCTGCGTAACGGAGCCTCCCGAGTCCAATACGCAGAGGCCAGAGAAGTACGAGCTTTCCTGACCCCAGCGGCGTATCTGGTCTATGGCTCCGCCGCCAACCAAGATTAGGCTGTACAGGGTAGGGAGAGCGGTGCCTCACAATACCGTCACCCTTTCCCCCCTAAACCCCACCACCACCACATCATCGGTGCAGCCTCGCCTGAATCGCGGAGTATATGGCGAGTGGGAATACGGAGAGGACACTCCTCCCGCCTCATTCTACTAACGCGCATCCGGAGTAGGCTAGGCAAGCCCACTCGGAGCGGCCACCTTGGGCCGGCCCTTTACCTCAGGTCAGCTAAGTGGGTTCCTGTTTGTTCATCGCGGCTGACCAAGCCACGCTTACTAAGCCCCCCCGCCACGACAAGGCGGTAACCCGTTAGGGGGAAAACAAAGAAGGCTACAGATGCGTTGTCACCTCTGAGGACGAAGATGAAATGCCTCATAGCATCTAATTATACTTGCTCTGGCTCTCTATATATACCCTTTAACCGGAACGCAGTAATGCAAGCACTGCTATTTGGCGTCAAGAATAGTTAAAAGGGTGGTACCTACCCAGACGGACGCCTCGGCAGAACAGAAATCATCATAAAATATCATAAACTTAAATAGTTGTTATAGACGATTACAAAGTGATAAATCGTTAAGTATAGGAATAAAAAAATGTTTAATATAATACATTTTAAATTCATAAATTTAATTTACAATATTTTGTAATAATTATATTTCAGTAATGATTTTTAAAAGCAATTGTCGTCTGTGGCTTTTCAAGAATGCCATTCAACAATGAAACATTAAAGTCTTAAAGAAAAGCTTTTTGGGCTCTCAAATCTAAAGAAAATCTAGTTTCTGGGAAAATGAAACGTGGATATAAATTACAAAAGGAATGAATAAAAAACGTTCATTATTATTCAGCGGTTTTTACATCTTAAAACAAATTTTCAGTAAAAAACTCTTGGCGAGAAAATAATTTTGCGGGACTAATGCAATATATAAATTTTCACATAAAATTTATAAAGAAAAGCTTGTGTGTGTGCTAAATTAATAAAATGTATTATAATTTTGAGAATATAGACATTATTCCTATACACTTTAAGTGACTGCCTCGTTGGTCTAGTGCAGGGATCACCAATTAGTTTAATTGTGGGTCCGTTTAAAAAAAAATAAGTCTGTCACGGTCCGTTTCAAATCGAAATCAGAATATTTTTTATTCAGGATACATCTTAAAAAGATAACAAAGTAAGTACGCAATTTTAAAGCGAAAACGGCATTTTTTTATCAGAACAATCGGTCTGAAGTCTGGAATTAAGTTGGTGCAAGCTATTGCCATTAAATCATGGAGATGGTCATCGGTAAGACGAGAACAAAATTTATTTTTTATGAATTTCATCTTGGAAAACGATGTTTCACAAATATACTATGTTGATATAAAAAAATTCAAATATTTTTTTCAAATTTCAAATATGTCGGAAACGTCGGCTAGTTTTATATAATATTATATTATAGAGAAATTGTTTGCGTTAGTTAGAAAAAAATCACAAGTATTTGATCTTATAAAATCAATGATCAATAAAAAATGTCTATTAATATGAAAATGATGCCTTTTAATATTCGGACTAACAGGAAACATATTATATTTTTAGTAATATTAAAGTTACAAACGAGCTTCAGTCAGTTATTGCAGCATATAGACGCCTGCAAACAATTTCATATACCTTAAGTAATTGGATTCAATTGTCCTGGGATTTTGTACAAAATTAATGTGGCTATTGTGTAATGAGAAGTAGCAGCCTTTTAATAAATAAAAAAAATACAGTTAATAGATATTACTTTTATTTATTAACACTATATTTTAATTAGTAACTTAAATGAGTAAAACTTAAATTAAATCCGTAAAAAATGTAGATGTTAGTTTTTACGTAAAAACATTAAATAAACAAATAAGGTGCAAAGGTTTTGAGTAAGGTAGAATATTGCTGAGTGGGTAAATTTCCCAATAGAGCAGTATATTAGGCGTAAATTCTAAATTCACATGAATAGGATCTTTGCAATATATTATTTTGTGTGACATTTGTGTTAGGGCAAGTATTGGTATATTTTGATAGTATTTTAGTGCTGTAAAATGAAAGTATATTTTAGTCAAAAATTGTATAATTACGTTATGTTGGTTTTTAAGTTGGTTGGTTAAGTCATGTTGGTTGTTTATAAGAATACGTGGGCTACTCAGAAAGTTTTGCGAAGCTAAACAACAGTTTTCCGGTAAAACAAAAATATTTAAATAAAACTAGTTTTACGGATTTTTTTATTTAAATGTGTAGTGTTCGCGTAAATATAAGAAATCATTACAAAAATATTGTTAAATCTTTTAAAAGAACTCTTCAACAGCATATGTATACGTGGTAGAGCCACGCTGTAGCTTTATTATGACAGCCACGCTTTCACAGAATACCAGCGTGAAATAGCAGTTTAATGCTGATGTGTTTTCTATGGTGAGTGTAGAAAATCGAAAAACCTTTTTACTGGAAAAAAGATAGTTCATTTTAGTCTTATTTAATTTCTTATTTACATTTACCATAAGAAGCACAGCAGCACTTAGCTGCTATTTCACGCTGTTATTTTGTGAGATCGTAGTCCTTCCCCAGTCGAGCCGACACATTCTTGCTACAAACATAATATATCTGCAGCGTGTCAGTATAAACAAGGAATGGAAAAGAATATAATATTTTAATTCGATATAAATTATATGAGTTCATTTCTTCCTCTCCCTTCAATTCCACCATCAGATAACTAAGTTCGGTCATGTCTTTGTTTTTGACATACGGTGTCTTTAAAGCAAGATTGAATAGGATTTTGTTAAGGCTAAGTCAGTGGGCGCATTATACTTTTTGAACGTATTCCTTTCGGAACTTGCTTACGTTATTTAGTATACCACACGGCAATTACTCTTTTTACTTAAAGAAAAATTATAATGTGCTGGAATACATAGTAAACATGAAAGCAATAATTAAATAATTAATCTTATTAATTTCTCTATCACAATTAACTGAGTAATATAAGTAATTTTAACATTATTTATCCTCTAGGGTCCTCGAGTACTCGAGTCAAATTTTTTATATTAAAATACGCACTTGCTTGTACGCCGAACAGTAGGAGCATATCGATAAAAAATAATTAAGACCTTTAAAAATCAATCAGCAATCAGTGTGTCAACAAAATCTTGCCTTTGCGTTTAGGACACAGTAATGGGTGCGTAATCCAAGAAATTCATATGTAAATCACAATTCATCATCATCATCATCATCATTACAGCCCTTCACAAGTCCATTGCTGAACATAGGCCTCCCCCAAGGAATGCCACAAAGCACGGTCCTGAGCCACCTGCATCCATCGACTTCCTGCATGTCTTACCAGGTCGTCACTCCATCTAGTGGGAGGATGCCCTACTCTTCGCCTACCGGTACGAGGCTGCCACTCGAGAACCTTTTTTTCACACCGGTTGTCGGTTCTTCGAGCTATATGGCTGACCCATTGCCACTTCAGCTTACCAATCCGTTGAGCTATGTCAGTCACTCCAGTTCTACTGCGGATATCCTCATTTCTACGTTTATCACGCAGAGAAACCCCGAGCATAGCCCTGTCCATAGCTCACTGAGCGACCTTAAGCGTCCTCATACGGCCAGCAGTGAAGGACCAACACGCACTGGTTGTACAATCTCGTTTTCAGGTTTTGGGGTGTACCTGACGAGAAGATGTGTCGTAATTTCCCGAACGCTGCCCAGCCAGGTTGAATCCGTCGATTGACCTCTCGGTCGAAGTTGGACTTACCTAGTCGGACTATTTGTCCCAGGTAAACATACTCGTCAACAACTTCGAGCTTAGTGCTCCTAACAACTACCGGCATAGGTGTAACATGGACATTAAACATGATCTTTGTTTTGTCTATGTTCATCTTAAGACCTATCCGTTCAGAGACACTATTGAGGTCATTAAGCATAGTGCTTAGGTCCTCCAGCGATTCTGCCATAAGGACTATATTGTCGGCAAATCTGAAATGAGTGATTTACTCACCATTGATGTTGATACCGTATTCTTTCCAGTCCAGTAGCTTGAAAACGTCTTCCAATGCAGTGAAGAAGAGTTTCGGGGATATAACGTCACCCTGTCTTACAACTCTCTGCAGTTGGATAGGTTTCGTACTCTGATTCTGTATTCGGATAGCTATCGTAGCCTTACTGTACAAACACTTTAGTACTTTGATATACCGACAGTCAACTTGGCATCGCTGAAGGGACTGTAGCACCGCCCAAATTTCGACGGAATCAAAGGCTTTCTCATAGTCCACATACGCAAAACAAAGTGGAAGATTGTACTCTTCGGTCTTTTGTACAATTTGCCGAAGGGTATGTATGTGGTCTATGGTACTAAAGCCTTTTCGGAAACCGGCTTGCTCGGGAGGCTGGAAGTCGTCAAGACTGCGTGCGAGACGATTCGTAATGACTCTCGAAAACAGCACGTAGACGCGGCTCAGAAGGGAAATCGGTCTGTAGTTCTTCAAGAGAGCGTTGTCGCCTTTCTTGAAGAACAAGACCACCGCACTTCTGCTCCTCGCCTCAGGAGTAGTCCCACCATGAAGGATGGAATTAAAGAGCTTCTGAAGGACTTTAAGTATCGGCTTTCCACCCGCTTTCAGAAGCTCCGCTGTAATTCCATCCTAATCTCGCTCAGACTGACGTCTGGGATATCATCGTAATAGTGTCGAATAAGACTTGCTCTTGGATCGTTACTCACACTTGCGTGTGGCTCCAACGATAATGTGTACAGCTGTCCATAGAACCTCTCAATTTCAGGTGTCCCGGAAACGATGCTACCACAATCGGTCTTCTACTTTGACAGTAGGCTCTTTCTGACAGACAGATCGCTTCTTCATTACAAGCTGTATTGAAGTTACGTAAGTCCTGCCGCATGAATTTGGATATCTGTCTGTTCAGTTGCCTGTATGATGTCAAATCTGTTGAAAATTGCAGCCTCATTTCCCGTCTAACAGGCATGAGATTAAGAGTGTGATCAGAGAGTTTTTGTGTTCTTCTGCGGCGGGTCTTGCAGAACTTAGCTACGACCGTATGGACAGTTTGCACGAGCTTGTCATTCATATCGTCCACTGCATTGCAGTCTTCTAGGCACTGAAAACGGTTTTGTAACTCGAACTGAAAGGTTTCGGGACTTTGAATTAGAGCACGAGGGGGACGGAGCGTTGAATTCGTTAGACGAGACCTCTCTAACTTAACGTTTAGGTTCAGTGTGCCTCTAACCATTCGGTGATCGCTGCCAGTTTTCACCCTCGCGATCACTGAGACATCACTGAACAGTTGTCGTCTGGTCGTTATAATGAAGTCAATCTCATTTTTTGTCGAACCATCGGGGCTCGACCAGGTCGACTTCTTGTGAGGTCGCTTCTGGAAGAAAGAGTTCATCATAAAGAGTCCCTCTTTCTCCATGAAGTCGGCCAGCTGTTGGCCCTTTGGGTTCCGTTGCCCTGTTCCAAATTTCCCTACTTTCAGCTTACCGTCCTCTCTTGTGCCTAGTTTTGCGTTGAAGTCTCCCATCAACGCCGTGTAGTGGGTTTTGGAGAAATGCATGGCTTTAGAGATATCCTTATACATTTCCTCCACCTCCTCACCGAGATGTGCCAAGGTTGGTGCGTAAACCTGTATGACCTTCAACGAATACCGTTTGTTGATTCTGAGTATAAGGTACGCAACCCTCGTCTACACACTTGCAATCTGTACAACGTTGTTAACGAGAGACTTGTGGACGATAAATCCGACACCTCCTTGGGACAGATGGTTCTGGTAATAAAACAAGTAGTCGGATTCACAATTATATATTTGTAGAAAGGATGTTAAGAATATAGAGAACTTAAATGGAAAGCTTTATTCCCACTTCTTATGAAGGATGTTATTATGATGTATAGAGTCACATGAAAAGGCTTTTAGAATAGAATAGAATCTCTTTTATTCAATATAGTACTACTACCACCGGTTCGGATAAAACCTCTGTCCTGGGAAGAACCAGCAAGAAACCCAGCGGGACTTATCTTTTAAATAAGGTTAATTTACAATAGATTACTTAATACAAATTATAAATTGTACCGAGACTAATTTTGTAGTAAAGAATAATAATTAATTCGTTTAAACGAATTAATTATCCAACGAGTCAAGGATAAGCTAGTAACGGAATACGACAAGCGCACCGTTCCACGCCAGAGCCAAGACTGCCCTAATGGCGGCCGCTCTGTCCGTTTTATACAACCAGAACGGGCGCCACCGCAGGTGCATTGGCGCAGGTGTGCGGTGCACGTGTTGTTTACAAGAATTCTGTCTAGCTACACCGACGCCGCCGCACGTGCAATGGTGCTGGTGCCGTCACGGCCATGCTGACATGCGTGCGTCCTCGCACGCGCTCCATGACAATCTTAGTTATCCGTAGACAGAAGAACATCGTTCGATTATCCTGACAAAAACCATAAATGTTTACACATTCAGCAACATATTCTGGTCCGGTCTATAATGACCCTGCAGATATTGACAATTAGCTCTGGTCCAGTCTATACCGACCCTTCAGGCAATTAGTATTGGACCGGTTCCTTTGAACCCTGCAACACTAATCAGTTTTGGTCCGGCAAAATGCCCTTCAAAACTTTTCTCTTTTTTTTGACGTGACAACGTCTTATAAATTGGTTTGCCGGGTGACACTTCAGAAACTGCGTTACGCTCCGCTCACGTTATGCGCTCACAATGAGAGCGAGTGAGAGCACGCGTCCTTCCACTCGGGCATGGTTAGCCCGCCTAAGAGCGAGAGACAGACATAATAAAATTATTTTACCACTCAAAGTCGTTGTCACGTAAAACTTTCGCCCGTATACCGACTTTACAGGCAACCAATTTTTTTTTTAATAGAATCATTCTTTTTTCTATTTTCTCTTATTTTTTCATGTACTGTTTATGCTAGTCCGGAATCACTATTCCCTATAGCCATATCATTGGACCGGCACAAAGCCCTGCAATGATAGTAAGAACCATTTTTTTTTCTTACTCTTTTTTTTTCAATTCAGTATAGAGCAATTACAGTTCGACCATACCGCAAACATGTCCCTGTCACAATCACACAGTAGTGTAACGTGAGGAACGTAGTGACATGATAATACCAAAGTATGCAAACTAACAGCAACACGACACATCCTAGTGTAACACAGACCAGTCTCCCAGCAACATCATCTACCTTTCCTGCACTAGAAGAATAATTACTCCGCTAGAGTGATGCAACCTCTTATATTTTCTAGACGCGCGGACACGGCCACTTCCGACTGTCGCAAGTCTTCGTTCGGTTGACAGTAAACAGCATACGGTCTATCAGTTATCACCATCTGCTAACAGATATTAACACTTGTTAAATATTACAATGCTCGACCATCCTAGACTTCATTTAGCTCATGGACGCGCCTATACGGCCAACTCCAGACAAACGCGCACCAGCGTGCAGTTCCGCTGCGTTCGCGCCACCCTCGCACCAGCGAGCCGTCGCGCCGTTCCGGCCACTAACGAATCGTTGTCCTGCTTTGCAAATATGAAAATTAAAAGAAATTAAATTTATTGCGAACCATAGAATTCCGAGCTTCCAAAGTTCACCACATATTCTCTTAAGTAACGGCAACTGTATGACATGGCACTAATGGAAACCATTGCACACATTGCAAAAACGGCAACTATGTCGAGAGACCGATACCACATATTTCAAAGGGAAGGAGGCAACTGCGCAAAATCTACGAAAGCTGACCAAGCCTCAGACGTCCATTTACAGCGCCAAAGCACCATGTGTTCGGCGGCCGCTCGAATTGCCTTGCCGTAAGATCTGCCGATAAGTTACTGACTGTAGCGGTGTAGGCTCAATCTTACCAGCGCTCGGCCGTACCTGACCATGTCCGATTTGACCGTCACAACATCTTCCTCATTGATCATTGTTGTAGAGACTTCTACGAATTCCTCGACATCAAACCCCAATCTTGTCGACCACACAATATTCGGAGTAAGCTGCAACACTTATAACACATTAGAACACCAAAAGGCCACTTATTATTTTCAATTCATAGAACGTTAAAGTTATTCAATTATTTTGGTACGTCGCTTAAACATTTCGTACTTCAAAATGTAGCAAATGTTAATCATGTCTCGCGTGAACTATCAAATTATAATAAAACTTGAACAAGTTAAGTTTTCACTGCATGCAAACTATAACTCATTTAGAAAGCCCTCCAACATTTCTTTCGACATTTATTAACATATTTCGGTAAGTTAAGAAATAATGAAAGTACTCGCGGGTACTTTTAATATAAATCGAACAAAAGGATTTATCTTTGGGCTTAAATCATTTCACTTTAAATCTTTTCTCTACGCTTTAATGATACGTCAATATCGTAAGTAAGACAGCAAATTTCATTACGGCATTTAACATAAAAATTGAGTCATCAATGTGCAATTGCATTATTATAGGTCTTTCACAAATGTAATAATCCTCGATAGTATTCGAAGATTATATGTGGGCAATAATAGGGACTTTATCCCACTTCTGATGTAGAAAGGATGTTAAGAATATAGAGAACTTAAATGGAAAGCTTTATTCCCACTTCTTATGAAGGATGTTATTATGATGTATAGAGTCACATGAAAAGGCTTTTAGAATAGAATAGAATCTCTTTTATTCAATATAGTACTACTACCACCGGTTCGGATAAAACCTCTGTCCTGGGAAGGACCAGCAAGAAACCCAGCGGGACTTATCTTTTAAATAAGGTTAATTTACAATAGATTACTTAATACAAACTATAAATTGTACCGAGACTAATTTTGTAGTAAAGAATAATAATTAATTCGTTTAAACGAATTAATTATCCAACGAGTCAAGGATAAGCTAGTAACGGAATACGACAAGCGCACCGTTCCACGCCAGAGCCAAGACTGCCCTAATGGCGGCCGCTCTGTCCGTTTTATACAACCAGAACGGGCGCCACCGCAGGTGCATTGGCGCAGGTGTGCGGTGCACGTGTTGTTTACAAGACTTCTGTCTAGCTACACCGACGCCGCCGCACGTGCAATGGTGCTGGTGCCGTCATATTTTTAATTTATAACAGTAAAGACCCCTTATAATATGACTAGGTCTTATTTTTGATAATAATTGCGAAAAAAGGATTCTTTATGTCCACATCAGAGGTCATTCGGCCTCAGTTACAATATTAGAGCAAGATCCCAGGGCCACCAGACGCCATTTATTTTCTGACAAACGAAATGTGTAAGATTGAGTAGTTTTAGTGTGTACTATGATCGCATGCCTACCTGCTAGCTTGGCCAGACGGCCATTTTCCGGGTATCAGGTAATCAAGGAACATAAAAACATGACTCACCTTACGGTAATTCTCCCAGATGATTGAATAAAACTATTTTTACGGATTATATCGCGTTTAATTAACTTTTTTATTAATTCCCGACGTTTCGGGTGCTTTACAGCACCCATGGTCACGGGGGACTGAGGTGATTGACGTCCCGATGTCAGAGTTAATCCGGAATACCTTCAGCTTTTTAATTATCCGGATTAACTCTGACATAGGGACGTCATTCATCTATACTCCTAGACACTTTCCGTCGGTAGTATCGCTTTGCGGACGCTTTATAGCTCTCAAAAATTACTCAATTTCACTTACATTCTAAGGCTCTATTTTTATATATGTTAGCCAGACAACTGTTTTAAAACGTTTTACAAGAAAGCAGACTGATCCAAGGGGTCAATAATCCCCTACATCCAATTTTAATGCCTCATGTCTCACTGTCGCTCATGCGCGTGGATAATGCCCTCGTACCCATACCCACAGAGGCATTGAAATTGTGTCTTCAAAATTTAGTATTTAGGGGACTATCTGATAAAGCATCTGAATTTTGATTCTTAATCGATGATAGATTTAGATGTCTATGGGTCACAGCACCCTTTTACCATCAGGTAGACTCTGTGGTCGTTTGTCACACTTATTCTATAAAACTTAAATCTATACATAGTTTCATATGTCTGTACCAATTTTCAAACAGACTTTCCTGGTCTGCCTCAGACACCTATTCTTACTTCATCTTCCGTAACAGCCGCCAAAGGGTGACCGCTTAATTTTTAATTCTCTCAAAGTAAGTCAACCATGCTGAAATTTATTACACCAGCGGTACTACATTGCCTTAGAAGGGTCTTTATCCATAAATATCATTTAAGTTTATCAAAGAATCGTCCAGTTTGAGGTGGCATTTGAAATCGTGAAATATCATGGCCGAAAATGTTCCCAACGCAGATACATTTTTCAATGAAATACTATTTCAATTTAGCTCGTAAAAATATGTGGAGGAATATCATTGAAGTAATATGTATTACGTACTAGGGGAGACGCCCAGACCTTGTTGTTTGCAACACGCGTTAGAGATCACGGGCTTAAACTTACTTAGTCTATGCCATGAAAACGTACTCTGTGCTGCCGACAACACGCCCCGCACTGCTGCACAAATTCTTTGGAGTTTCTGTTCTAGTATGTTTTTGCCAGCCATTTTGAAGTTATATTATAGTAGTAGTTGTAGTTGTAGCACAAATGGGTCGGCTCGATTGGGGAAGGACCACGCTCTCGCAGAATACCAGCGTGAAATAGCAGCTTAACGCTACTGTGTGTTCATATGGTGTAGACCCTTTTCACTGTAAACGAGGCATTCCATCTTAATCCTCACGGGTAACGCATCTGCATTTTGATTTGTAATCGAGGGTAGATGTAGATGTCTATGGGCCACAGCAACTACTTACCATCAGGTGGACTGTGCGCTCGTTTGTCACCCTTATCTTACTCACCTTCTTCCCACTCTTTATATCTATTTTACGTAGCAAATATCAAATTTATAAACGTGTTCCTTTCCCAGGATGGTAAGACCTAATATGATTTTCCCCACGTTCTATGCTTGGTGACACTAACATGAGAATATGATGGACTGCATTAGGTCATATGTAAGAAGCAGCCACGGGACAATAAGTAGCAGCCCCATATCGTCCCGTCGTAAGAGGCGACAGAGGGAAATTGGAACAGGTGATATGCAGCAGTATCTTCCTTATGATAACTCAAAATAATAATAACTGCGGTTGCTAACCAGCATGCCAAGCGTGGCAACTATGGCAAAATCCCCCCTATAAGGCAATCTATGGAGGCCTATTTTCAGAAGTTGACTTTTATAGGCTGTAATGGATGGAAGTAGCAGCTTATATGTATATCCCAGAGCTGGGTTCAGGCTTCCTCTAATTTCCAAGAGGGATTTTGAAGCAGGAAAAAGTTCTTCTGACTGCTCCTATGCATGTTGGTGGACTTTTATGATTTCTATATATGCAGGCTCCTTCATTATATTTTCCTTCACCGCCGAGCTCGTGGTATATCTGTACTCAAAAATAAAGCAAAAATTAAATTGGCGCCGGTGGGTACGGAACTCGGTTTGCTCGTACTTACGAATTTAAAAGTGCTTTCCTGCTAAGATTCCATGGCTCAAATTTTATTTATGTTAATTTAAATAGTAGATATAATAACTCTATAAAAATAATAGAAAAACAAAACTATTTCTAATATTAATAAAAATCTATTTTTTTTATAAAAAGGACTAAAACGCAAAACTGTTTAATGTCTAATGCCATTTTTCAAACTTCACAAGCATACAAGGATTAAACTTCAATCAAATCCTGTTTCATCCACTGATTTTCGTAGAGATGACTATGGAAATGTCAGAAAGTTCTTATGGTTTCTAATAGATGGTGGTATGACCCAATCCAATGAAGGGAAGTATCGTCATACTCAGGGCCGGATTTAGAGGTCTGGAGGCCCTGGGGTAACGAAGGAGCGCAGGCCCCTAATTTTCCGAATAAAATTCAAAATCAAAATCGTTTATCGAGAGTATGATTTATACAGTTGTTATAACAATGTTAAACGCTCTTCTATATTCTACCATCTTGTATGGAAATTGGTAGTCAACAATAATAAACTATGGTATAAGGTTCTATATTTACAACACACACACACACACACACACACACACACTATACACACACAAATAAATAAATAAATATATTATTTATTTATTTATTTTGCGTGAAGTCTTTAGAATAGAATAATTTTTATTCAATATAGATTATTACATAATACTTATTTTAAGTCATTTTTTATTTACCACTGGTTCGGAAAATACCTCTGTCCTGGGAAGAACCAGCAAGAACCCCAGCGGGACTTTTTTTTAAACATCTCACTTCAAAATAATTTTGTTTTTTGATTGTACAAATTTTAAATGTGTTTTAATAGAACCAGCATGGTGGCGATCACCTCATTCCCAGGGGTATTTTTCACTTATGTATTCTTTGATATTATAATAACCCTTTTTGTACAATTTTTCTTTAACAAAACATTTGAACTTGTTTATTGACAAGTTTTGTACATTTTCTGGGATTTTGTTGTAAAAGCGTAAACATTGCCCCATAAATGAATTACTAATTCTGTGGAGTCTAGTAACTGGTATTACAAGCTTATGTTTGTTCCTAGTGTTTAAAGTATGAACATCTTTATTCTTATCAAAGCTATTTATGTTTTTATGTACATACATTACATTTTTATAAATATATTGCGATGCCGAAGTTAATATGTTAATTTCTTTAAAACTTTCTCTATGGGACTCATTACAATTTAGGTTATAAATCGCCCGTACGGCTCTCTTTTGCAAAACAATTATAGCTTCCATGTCAGTCGCATTACCCCATAGCAAAATTCCATAAGACATCACGCTATGAAAGTAACTAAAATAAACTAATCTAGCTGTCTCAACATTGGTGAGATTTCTAATCTTTCTTACAGCGTGTACTGCAGAACTAAGTTGCTAATTTAGATATATGGGGGCCCCATTGAAGCTTCGCGTCAAAAGTAATACCAAGAAAACAGTGGTATCCACAAGGACTCAACTCCTCCCCTTTAAGAGCACATTGGTATTTGAATGTTTAACATTAGGTATTTACAATAACTAATGTTAAACATTCAAATTTAATACATTTTGTCTTATTGCCGTTTAAGAGCAAATTGTTGGCGTTAACCAGTGTACTAATTTCGATAGAGCATTATTTACATTGCCAACATTAATTGACTGTCGTTTGAGTTTGAAAATTAAAGAGGTACCATAAGCAAATAATAGTATATCATGATTGTCCCCTACAAGATAAGGTAAGTCATTAATATAGACTAAGAACAAGAATGGGCCAAGAATCGAGCCCTGAGGAACACCCATTGATACTACTGATCCGGAGGAACCTTTACCATTAATAATTCTTACCCATACTTACCTTTCAAAGAATTATTGCTAAAAAAATATTTCAACAAAGAATGCAGTAATTAGTTACAATAATATACAGGGTTATTTTGCAATAACCGGTCACATTTGCAGAGCAGGTTCAGTAACAAGTAATATAGGCATATGGTGAAGAAAAATTAATTTAAAAAATATCATACATTTTGTCCTTTTTATCTTTTAAATTCAAAATGCGTGGTAATGCATTATTTTAACTGATTTTACTGCGCACGCACACATAGGGTCGATCGGTAGGCAAAAACGTCGCCCATAAATCACATTCACTTTGGGATAATTTTAAATAGTTTGAAAAATCCAAGAGTGCATGCCGTATTACCGTTTCATTTAATTTTGACAAAAAAAAACCAAAATAAATCGATTACACAAAATATAATATCGGTATAGGCTGTATCGCACATTTGTCTTTTGTCTATCTAGGGCTAAAAAAATGGGAAAGCGCATTTAAATTTTTAACAGCAATAAAACTTATAAAAGTGGAAAATCATTTTATTAATAAAATACGCGTACTATGCTTTTGATACGAAAAAGGGAACCAGTTGATGTAATTCTGAAGCTAAAAAACCGGTCTCTATACGTCAACTTTTTTCGGGAGTAATCGTGACCACATACAAAATCAACATCCAGACGTCCACGTAAATTTTTTTCAAGCCGTTTTTTTTCTAAGTAGCAATATAAAATGATTTTTTAGAAAGTATAAGATGTATTAATTAGAGTGTTTTTTTGATATACGGCTACTCATATTATTGTATAAGTGCAATACGATTATGATAGAGGCATTTTAAGAACACAAAATTGCTTGATCTTTACTTGTCGAGAGTAAAGCACTACCTAATAACGCTTAGTGTTATTAGGCGTGAAATAACAGTAGAAGCCTTATTTACTCGTATTTTCGAAAAATGCTTTAACGGTAAATCATTATTTATATATTTGAACTTAAGTTTAAAATTTGGCTACTCTGAAAAATAATCCTGTATAATAAATCAAATACAATTTCTTAAAAACTAAATTACCGCGTTAACTAAATGGAACTTTGCGAGCTTTTATCGACGAAAACTCATTGAATATTTCACTGAAATATAGCTCCTTGATTAAATCACTTTAAATACTAAGTAGGGTTAGTTTCGATAGTCGGTTTTGTCCCATCGTCGTTCGGAGCCGATTATTTATAATTTTCATTTTTGAAAACATGCGCTCTCTAGTACAATTTGAGACCATCAAAACCAAGTACATTCTTAGTGTAATTTCAATGTTCGGGGAAGGTAGTTCTGAAAGGTTGATTTTCAAGAATGCGATATTAAAACAACTCCTTAGATTGGCCTTTTCATAGTCTTTTTTTTAAATAATTTTATCAAAGATACTAATTGAACCAACTCATTACCAAGGCTAGGTTCTAATCTAATAGTTCTTATTAATGGAAACTTGCCAGGGCTTTCTGATATATCGATGTTTTTCGGATTGAAGTGAACAAATATGCATATATTGTTTTTAATATTCAAGAACAATATTATTTTGTTTGTGCAAGTATTATCGGCGAAAAAATAATGTTTGAAAAAAAAAACGTAAAAATTGCTGACCCGTCGAAATTTGGATATTTTTTTTATCTCTATTGTGGGGGCCCCTCTCTTGTGTAGGCCCCAGGACAGTAGCCCCACCTGCCCTCCCCCAAATCCGGCTCTGGTCATACTCGTAGGTGCGAGATGTTGTCGAGAGTCAATCCACATTCCAAGCATGACAATGAAGGCAAACCCTCTACAACACGATAGGGCCATGTCCATAACTAGAATTTAACAAGGCGATGAAGAAAATTAAGGTACATAACATATTATATTAGGTACTTACATATAAAATTAGCGTTTTGTACGGGAGGATTATAAAGTGAATTTCTTTTTTTGTAAAATATATTTAATTAATCAAAGTATGCACCGTTGTTATCTATGCACTTTTGCCATCTCATAGGTAGTTCATTGATCCCTTTACTAAAAAAACCAAGGGAGTGAGAATCAATAAACTCTTTGAAAGCGGTTTGGACTGCCGCATCGGAGTTGAATTTTTTTCCTTGTAAGAAGTTGTCGAAATTCCGGAAAAACTGGCAATCTGTCTGTGTGACATTCCAATTGTAGCTCATCTAACTTAGTGGTTGTTTGTTGTGTAGTGTGTGGTCTTGCGTTGTCGTGAAGCAGCAGTGGCCTAGAGCGATTGACTAATCTCGCTTCTTTAGCAACTAGTTCTTCCTTCATGGTTTGCAGTTGCTAATAATAGATATCTGCCGTAATCGTTTGGCCAGATTTTAGAAAGGTGTAGTGAACGACACCGGCGCTAGTCCACCAAACACTTACAAGTAACTTTTTCTGACTCAATTTTGTTTAGAGCAGGATTTGGCTGGGTCTCCAGGGTTCAGCCATTGCAACGAGCGCTTCCGATTATCGTCCAGTATCCACTTTTCATCACAAGTAATGATTCGATTTAAAATCCCTTCATTATTGGGTCGGTTGAGCAAAGTAACACAGCAGTCGAAGCGTGTTTGCAAGTTCGATTCACTCAATTCATCGTTCAAGTTCTTTTACTTTCCCAATTTGCTTCAAGTGGATTAATACAGTTTTATCACTTACCCCGAAGCCTGCAGTTATCTCTGAAGTGCTTTGTGATGGATCCGCTTCCACAATAGCCTTTAATTCTTCATTTTCCACTTTGGTCTCCGGCCGTCCACGGGGTTGGTTCTGAAGGTTGAAATTTCCAGAACGAAAACGTTGAAACCAAAAACGTACCGTGCTTTCTTTTGCGACACCAGCGCCGTACACATCATTAATCCTTCGAGTTGTTTCTGCAGCACTGGTGCCACGGTAGAACTCGTACTCGTAAATATACCGATATTTCATGTTTTCCATTGTGCGGTAGTAAGCGACGCCAAAGAAAAAAACAATGAGGAAAAAACAAATGAATAACTGTTTTCAAAAGTCAAATGTACCAGGTAAATGAATTTATAAATTTGAATTTGGAATTCTTAACCAGAGAGGAGATATTTCAGATCAAAGTGGTCAGTACGACAAAACGCTAATTTCATATGTAAGGACCTAATATTTAATGTACGTAGTAATTTAGGTTAGTTTACGTTTTCGACCACGGTGATAATTCTATGCACGATATTCTATTACGCTATGTACTCGTAGGATAAGAGAGACAAAAAAGCACTCAACCGTGTATGCCGTTACCGCTACAGCCTATTAAAGTTCACTGTTGAACATGGGCCTCCCCCATAGATTGCCTCATAGGAGGGATATCTGCCTTAGTAGCCACGCTTGGCAAGCTGGTTGGCAACCGCGGTTTTTTTATTTTTGGTCGTTAATAAGAAGACGCTGCTGTCCATCTCCTGATTTGTTTATCTTACAATTTAATTATCGTACAAGATAAAATATATTTAATTAAAATTGTATTGGAAAGCCGTTACTTTAATGGATATAAAAATACAAATTAAACTGAAAATAAGATTGCGCCTTCTTTTTTACCTCAATTTGGTTAACAAATGTCAGGTTACAATTTAATACTGCAATTATTTTTTATTGGTGTAGATAAGACTGGAATTACTTGCAGAAGCCAAAACTATTAATGCTCTTTTCCACTACTTCGGAATTTAAACCATTTAAACTGCGCATAAAAATTAATTCGAATAATAAATGTAATTTAATACGCCTAGGTTTACACGTAGGTTTCATAACGTTTATAAATGAAACTGCCAGACTATGTTCATTTTTCTAACGTTCAAGTAATAACCATTCTAATAGTGAATATTGAATATTCTTATATTCTTTTTATGTTTAATTGTTAATATTACGTAAAAAATTTACCTAAATTTTTTATAAAACAACATTAGATTTACCTTTTGATATTCTTTAAACTAAAAATTGATTATATACTAAGCAGGAGTATTACCACATTTGTATTGATAAAAACAAAAATAAAGTCAATCATCAGTTCAAGAAATGCCAAACTTAAAAAGTCATGGGTTCATCCACCGTTCGACTACGGTTTTAAATCACTTCTAGCAGAAGCGTTTCAAGCTAAGTTGGCAATGGCTTAACGTTATTAACAGAAATTATATTATTTCTGTTAATAACGTTAAGACGTATAACAGTATTGCTATGAACTTATTTATTAAATAAATCTTTTTAAGACTATAATAATATTAAAAAAATGAAGTTTGACATATGAAATTTTGATTTCTCACGTCGATAAGTAAATATATGTTGTGTATATTTATATGTATAATTTTATCTTTTATCATCATTTTCAATTTTGATTTTTGCTGCACCGCCTCTTTTATGTCTATCTCTGTTTGGCCTAATGGTTGACTGGGAGAGAATTCCCTATGGCATTAAGTACGCCATATGTACTACTTAAATAAATAAATATTTTTAATTTGGTTTCATTTCATACCAAATTTAAGGCTTTATCATAACCACAATGCTCGTCGAGCGGACTTGAGACTGTAGTAACAAATCTGTCGCTTTCAAGATGCGGTCTCCTCATGGAAGGTTTGAAAGTGATGTGATGCCATTGGTGATTACGGAAGCAATAAATCATCTCAAGTGCTGTTTGAAGATTGACGATCGCTTAATTACTACGAACTTTGATGTTACTAACTAATTTAGTTATTTCTTTGCTAATATTCCCAGCTCCACAACAGAATCGCTAAAATAATCTTGTTCAGATGCTATACAAGTACTACAAGCCTATAGAGCAAACAGTACTCAGACATTTAGTTTCAATCCCATAAATGACAAAATTATAATAATTTTTTTAAGTCTTTAAATATGAAGAAAACTGAGGACTTATGGGGTTTTTCAGTGAAAATATTTAATTCTGTTAATAAAGATGTTGCCCCTGTTCTTAATTTTATCTTCAATAAATGTATAGAACATGGAGTTTTACCTTTATTCAAAGCAATAAAGAGGACCCATCAAACTTTAGGCCAGTTACAGTTTTACATGTATTCAGTAAAATATTTAAAATAATAATGTTAAATCCACTAACCACGTACTTTAACATTAACAATCTGTTACATGAAAATCAATATGGCTTTGTAAAAGGCAAGTCAACAACTAACGCTGGTTTTTCACTGATCCAACGTATTTTCGACTCATGGGAAAATTCACAGAACGCGATAAGCGTTTTTTTGCGATTTATCCAAAGCATTAGCACGCTACCTTACTTCTGAAATTAAATCACTACGGTGTTGATGATATGGCTCTCAAATTAATCGCGTCATATCTTAGCGAGCAAACTCAGATAGTATACGTCAATGGTGTTAAGTCACAACATTCTAAAATAAAATTAAGCGTTCCGCAAGGCTCGATATTAGAGCCATTTTTGTTTCTGTGTTACATAAATGACCTCTCATATGTAGTGAATAACCTATGTGACATTGTATTGCTTACTTACGACACATCTCTAGTTTTAAGATTGACAGTAAAAAACACAATTTTGACGACGTAAACAATACTCTTGTGCAAGCAAGTATCAGATTGGTTCACAAAAAATTTTTTTTTGTGTTTGCCAAATGTGAAGAGCGTTGATTATAATATAACTTTAAGCAACATCAAATTAGATATTGTTCAGTCCACAACATTTTTAGGAATTACTCTAGATAATAAACTGCATTGGAATTATCATATAGCTTCACTTAACAAAAAACTGTGTTCAGCGGCTTTCGCTATAAGAAAAATTAGGCAGTTAACTGACATCGATATTGCAAGACTGATCTTTTTCAGTTATTTTCATAGTCTATTTTCATGTGGAATACTTTTGTGGGGCAAATCATCAGACATTGAATCTGTATTTGTCATTCAAAAAAGATCTATACGAGCAATTGCACATACAATTTAAACTCACTAGAGTCTTTCAGAGAACTGTTTAAAGAAATTAACATATTGACTGTAGCTGCGCAGTATATTTATTCGAACATTATTTATGTTTATAAAAATATTTCATTATTTAGAATAAAAGGTGACACTTTATTCTAAATAATTTATGATTGGGATCTTTGCATCTTATCCTTGGCGGCAGGTCTGCTTCTCGTCTGAAGACCCGTCGAGCTGCGCGGATGCCATAACCGATGTGATGCGTCAAGCGATGGAGTATTTCATCCCCTTTGCTGAAGTGCCCATTGGTGGTAAAGCTCGCCCATGGTTCAACGCCGAGTGCGCTCGTGCTGAAAAAGCACAAGCATATGGCGTACTTATCCTGGGTCGATGCTTGAGACCGCAAAGCTTCGGATGTTAGCCTTAAGAAGAGAGCCTTTAACCAAGCCGCCAAATCCTGCAAAAAGACATTACGCCAAGCCAGTTTCGACCGCATTAAACGCATCGGTACAAAGCTTTCTGTCAAACCATCTGGCAGTAGAGCTTTTTGGTCTCTCGCCAAAGCGGTCGAGACAAACTTCTGTCGGTCTACACTACCTCCGCTAGTAAAATCAGATGGCTCACTGGCGCATGCGCCTAAGGAGAAAGCGGATTTATTTGCTTCTCTTTTTGCTTGCAATTCGTGTCTGTACAGTAGCAACAGCGTAACGTCTCAATCACCTCACTGCGGTACCTCTATGTCAGAGGTCCGTATCACCAACAAGGAGGTTCTTAAAATCTTGCGAAGTCTAGACGTGAACAAAGCTAGTGGACCTGATGGTATACCAGCTATAGTTCTAAAGGTCTGTGGACCTGAGTTGTCTCCTGTGTTGACACGCTTGTTCCGCCTCTCATTCAGGACTGGAATAGTGCCTAAATCTTGGAAGCTGGCCAATGTGCAGCCTGTGCTTAAAAAGGTAGCCGTACCGACCCTGCCAACTATCGGCCAATTTCAATTACCTCCATACTCTGCAAGATTATGGAGCGTATATTGAACGCCCACCTCATGGCATACCTAGAGAAAAATGATCTCCTCAGTGATCGCCAGTACGGGTTTCACTGAAATTGATCAACTGGGGACCTTCTAGCGTATGCCACTCACATATGGGGCGAAGCCCTCGAGAACAGTGGTGAAGCACTTGCTGTTTCCTTCGATGTTTCGAAGGCCTTTGACAGGGTTTAGCACGCTAGTCTATATGGCAAGCTTTCAGCGTACGGCTTATCCCCTGGCCTAATTGCCTGGGTGAAGGAATTTCTGAGTGAACGGTCTCTCCGGGTCGTCGTCGATGGCTGCTCATCCGATGCTGTGACGACTAACGCCGGTATTCCTCAGGGTTCCGTTCTCTTCGCAATTCTCTTCCTGCTGCATATAAATGACCTGCTCATTCCCGGTATGTATGGGTATGCAGACGACAGCACAGTTGTGGAGAGATACCAACCAGGTGCCCGGGCCAGTCGGGATCAAATCCAGTCAGAAAGAGAGGCTATCGTTGAGTGTGTGAGTCTCATACTACAGGCAGTTTCCGAATGGGGCGATGCCAATCTCGTGAGATTTAACGCCTCCAAAACACAAGCGTGTCTTTTCACCGCTAAAAGGAGCCCGCTCATCTTGGCTCCTTCTTTCCGGAATGTTTCCTTGGAGTACACTGACCACATTCTGTTGTTAGGGATTGAATTTTCTCCGAACCTCAACTATGGGCGGTTCATTGAGTCTAGAGCCAAAGCAGCCGCAAGGAAACTTGGTGTCCTTGCAAGAGTGCGGCGGTACTTCACGCCGGGGCAACTTCTTACCTTATATAAAGCGCAAGTCCGGTCGTGCATTGAGTATTGCTGTCACATATGGGCTGGTGCTGCAAAATGCCACCTGGCAGCGTTGGATTCAGTGGAAAGACGTGCTAAGAGGCTCATTGGTGACCTTGATTTGATTGAAACCAATCTTGTCAGCCTCGAGCACAGGCGCAGAATAGCCAGTCTCTCGGTATTCTCTAGGATGCATTTCGGTGACTGCGCAGGAATTACACGCTTTGATTCCTCCCTCTTCTTTCCACCATCGGACTACCAGGCGGTCGGCGGGTCTTCATCCCTTTGTTGTCGATTTTTGTTTGCTTCATCTTTTGTAATGCGTACAGCAAAGGAGTGGAATAATTTGCCGGCGTCTATCTTTCCGTCCGAATACAATCTGGGCGTCTTCAAGGCAAGAGTGAATAGGCTTTTGTTACGCTAAGATAGCGCGATTTACCATCTAAGGCTGCATCACCACTTACCACTAGGTGGGATTGTGGTCAAGCACTCGCTTATAATAAGTAAAAAAAATCATACTTCTAATTTTTTACTGTGTAGTGGCGGTGTAAGATATGTAGTAAATCTACTACCCCATATCTTCCCGTAGGTATCGTTAGAGGCAACAGAGGTAAACTAAAACAGAAGATAGGCAGCAGAATTTTTCTGGTAACAACTCAATATAATAAAAAAACTGCGGTTGTCAACCCGCTCTGTCAAGCGTGGCAACTATAGCAAAATCCTCCCTATGAGGCAATCTCTGGGAGAGGCCTATGTTCAGCAGTGGAATTTTGTAGGCTGTAATGGATGGATGGATACTTCAAATATTTTGTTGTTGTTTTATTTTCACTTTTTACAAAAACTGTATCGCGACATACTCGTTCAGACGAACTCAGCTACAGATTCCACAGCATTCGCTTTGTAAAATACTGTTCATAGATTAAAATAAACCAATATTTTCAAATATCCACGCGTATAGTTGACTAAACAAATAGTTTTGCAAAACATTATCTATAAATATCGATCTCTTTTCGTACATCGGATTATAGTATGAGCATGTACGTTACAAAGTTAAAAGTCATGTTACTTAAAAGGAGCTTTGTGAGTTGGAAAAGCTTAATGGAGGGTGTAAGAGGATTGTATCTCGGGCATCTGTCGCTATTTATACAAACTTGAGAAATAGAATTAAAAAAATATATGTGTTATACAATTTTTAAAATAAACAAAACTCATAAAAATTGAAGAAATCATTTGTGTTTTAGCCAACTTCGAATAAGGATTTCGACTATATGTTAATTTATATGTATATTATATAGGTATGTTACGCGATATCTTTGTTAATTGAGAACTGAGTGTAATTATTCTTTCTTTATTAAATAGGGGTTGTTCCTTATAAGTTTCAAAAAAAAAGTTCTAACTCCTGAGGACTGAGATAGAATGATTCATTATCAGTAAAAAGGGGTCTGCGGTTCTCTATCTCTACACTAACCAATCGAAACACAACAGCAATATGCTGCCATTTAACGCTGGTATTCTGTGAGAGCGGGGTCCTTTTCCGATCGAGCCAACCCTAGCATGCTGCAGCCAACATATATTCAATAAGTAGTACAAATTAGTTGAAATGTTATATAGATACAAAAATAGAACACGAAATTGTAAGTACGTTTTATTATTTTGAATACAAACACTCGAAAGTGTTTTCATTTGCGTTCATGCGTATTCTATTTGTTTAATAAGTTCCATCATACGTATAATTTATTCAACGTTCCATTATGAGATGCCAGGTGAGATCATATAGTTCATTATGTATGCAAATACCTTCCACGATGACAGATTAAATGTGAATAATCTTGATATTTAGAATAATATACTTTCATGGCGTTAAAATATTTCATAAAGCAGTATCAGCTGAAAGAGAAATGGAAGAATTAAAAGGAATATATTTAATACTCGTACTAGCTGGTTGGTACCCGGCGCGTTGCTGCCGTAGAAGAAATAATTGTGATAATATCGTTTTAAATTTGAAAGATTTATTTTGTTTAATTAGGAATGATAATACATTAATTGAAGGTGAATTATATTAACTTTTAAATAAATTTGTCGGTACGATACGTGTACCTGTACCTATTGTAAGTTAATTGTACTATGCCTATAACCTTGGCGCAAGTGCAAGCAATAAGTTGACAAATTTTTAGCGCAATCTGATGAACGGTATGGCAGCGCATAAAATACGAACAAACAAAGTTTTTACATATTAGATAAGGAAGGCGCTCAATCAAGTTCGGCCTCCCAAGCTAGCACCTTTGAAAATTTTATTTGTAGTTTTAATTGGTCTTAGTTGTTCGCTGATGAAGGACTATATAGTGAAAAAACACGCATGACTTGAAAATTAATTAAATTTACATAAAATATAAAGTTTGCCCATTTGTACCATAAATACTTCACTGCTCCTTAATTATTAAGAATGTAGGCCCGTGCATCGTAATGGGTCATTTATGGGGTGCTATTTTATATTAAAATTATTTTTAGAGATATTTCTATGGTATTCAGGTTTTATTATACCGTACAAATTTATATGTAAAGTAAATAATTAAATTAATTATTACTTTATATAATTAATATTATTATTGGTAATTCTACTGTCATTGATAAATTTATTATATACTAGCTTTTTACCCGCGGCTTCGCTCGTGGTCTTAAATTTAGGAACATCATTAAATGCTATTCCGTGTCAAAATTAGCGAAATTCGATCATTTTATAGTCACCTCGGTGTCTGTTTGTCAAAGATTTTTTTTTTGAATTATCAAAGACTTTTGAACGTAGATGATTGATATTTGGCATACATATAATATGCTACAGGAACACGTGAATCGGTAAGTTTTTCAGAATTGCATTAATATCATACGTCTAGAAACACCTGTCACTTTTTTATATCGGGCGTGTCTCCCGATGTATCCATAAGATAGGTAAATTGTCTTGGAATCAAAATTGTACTATTCACATTTTACTCTTTAAACACATTAATAATTAAAGTTAATTTAGTTATAACAAAATACTGATGAATTTCATGTTCGTTCATGTTCATTTACGGTATATGCTTATTTGCGATATTTCATTCATAATTCATATCATTGGCCCCATTTAATATTGATTGACACCATAAAATTAATGCTGATATTTCTTTACGTTCGAGTAGACTTCAAAATTTCATAATTCACGGTGAACGTGAGAAGAACCACAGTCATGAACGGGAGTGGAAATATGTTCGTTCTTATCGTAAGTATCGTAAGAGGCAACAGAGGGAAACAAGCAGGAGATGGACAGTATCATCTTCCTTATAAAAGATCAATATAATAAAAGCCGCGGTTGCCAACCCGTCTGCCAACCAAATATCCAGCCTATTTGACAATCTACGTGGGAGGCCTATGTTCAGACTTATGTACAGTTTAGTGAACGGTACATAGGCCTGGTAGGCTGTAATTATGACGATGATGAGGTCTACTCATCTCTGCTACCCTTAATATTATTTATGGTAGAATGAAAACAAAAAGTAACATATCCGAAAATATGAATGGAATAAAAACTGCACAATTGCCCCATTAAAAGTAAAAAAGTAGCAGCCTACATACATCCCACTACTGGGCACAGGCCGCAGAGAGTTTTAGGCCAAAAAAGTGTTCGCTGCGGTGACTCCAACGAGGGGTGAACTCAACTGGGGAACTTCTCAGATATGCAGGTTTCCTCGCGATGTTTTCCTTCACCGCCGAGAACGTGGTAAATTGACATTTCAATTTGCTATTAAAGTATATCGAATTTGGGTTGTTTACGAACTATGAAATTTACGTATGGATCAGTTTGATTACCCCCTTTGACAAGTAAAAATAAAATGGACCTTAAAGTAAAATCTGCTTTCTTTGATAATTAAAGTATTTTTTCGCAAGAGCCTGTTCATTTACATAAACTTATGTAAACTATGAAACCTGGACTGTCACAAAAATCTTAATATGTCTGAAAATATGAAAGCTAACTTAAATGACAAACTGATTCATAAGTCTCATTAAAGGTAAATAAGTAAAGTAGCAACTTTCATACGTCTCACGACTGTGTATGCTCTCCTTATTGCCTACAGTGTTTTGTGGGTAGAAAAGAGTACCTATGCCGCAATGCTTGAATGCGTATTAACGGTTTTCACATTTTCACTACTTATTTTAACTACGCAGGCATCTAGATTTCCCCGCGAAGTTACTCTTCACCACTTCACCGAACACGTGAAATTTCCTATAACAGTTTTATTTGTCCTCTCGGGAACCGTACACGTTTTGCTCCCGTGCTATGATGAAATTTCAGGGCGAACCACATAGCTCTGTTATTTATTTAAATAAATTCATAAAAACTGAAATCAAGCTTTTGCACGATTGTTGATTGTGACCCATCCGCCTAGTAATTAGACATCTAACAATGCCACAAATTATTCCATAAAATAGAGATAAAAATCTTACAGAGCACTTAATTTTCAATTATTTACAAAATTGATAACAAGTAAAGTTGGTGAAATTATTGCTATGCCGATAGACAACCAATATATTAATTAAATCATCCCGATAATGGCCACCGCTCTCGGTATTTAAAGTCTTGATTCTAAACGAATAATTATTCAGTAGAATTTTAATTTTATCGGTGACTTATCATTAGTTTATTTAGCAGTAAGTAGATCTAAGTAAGTAGATTTTCAAATAATTTTATAAATCTAATTATTTATATACATATAAATGTAAGTTATTTATATTATTTAATTTATTAGTAAATAAAGGCAAAATATACTACTTCTCCCATTTGATGATAGATGGCGGTGTTTAAAAACTAAAACGTAGATCGTCGGCTCAAAATACAGAAAAATGTATTCTGAGATGCCAAAATATTAAACTTTATTTATAAATTACCGTGAAACCTGGCAACTTTGCCATTTTTGAAGGAACTTAAAAGTTTAAGATCAATTTTCCAAAAAAAAAATGTACTGCCAGACTGGGCGTCAATGTTAAATGTGACATAATATTCTTCATAGATTTGGTATTTATTAATAATTTAAACAAATACTAACATTAAATAGACAAAATACTCAAAAATCGAAAAGGGTAAAGTTAACCTCACTTTGTGGCAACTTTGCCATCAGGTTTTATAAAGAAAATAATAGGATTTGAGTTCAAGGTTGAAGGTAAGTTTATCTCATAATAAAATACACAACACTCAGAGTTATGATTTGCTCCTTTAATTGTGTTGTAAATAGCAAAATTTACTCTTGTGGCAAAGTTGCCCTCTAATTTTCAATATTTCATACAAAATTGAAAATACGTGTCAGGGTTGTCAAAACCCTTGATTACGTACTTAAATTTTTTTTATTTAAATCTTGTCACAATAATTTCTTAAGCAATAATCTAAAATATTCAAACAAAAATACTCTCGTTTCAAATTAAAAATCAAATTGGTGCAATAATAAGCTTAAATCAATCATCCCCTCACGTGCCAGACCATTTTATGTTTTTACGTAGCACAGATAAAAAAAAGCTTGTCACAATCATTCGTTTTTTTTATTAGTCATTTTATTAGTGATGTCAGGTTTTTTACGTGGTAGAACCATGCTGCAGTTATATTAATAGTATAGTTGTAGCACGAATGGGTCGGCTCGGCCGGGGAAGGACCACGCTCTCACAGAATACCAGCGTAAAATAGCAGCTTAATGCTGCTGTGTTTCGTATGGTGAGTGTAGAGAACCGGAGACCCTTTTTACTGGAAAAGAGGCATTCTATCTTAGTCCTCACGGCTGACAACGCGTCTGCATTTGAATTCGCTAACGAATATAGATGTAGATGTCTATGGGCCACATCAACCACTTACCATCAGGTGGACTGTGTGCTCGTTTGTCACCCTTATTCTATAAAAAAAAAGGTCATAATTATTGTAATCAATGTAAACATTGTTTCCCACAATAGCAAAACATTAATAATCATTAATAATGACAGTTAATGTTTTGTTTAATATCAATACACTAGGTTGAAATTATGAAAAATTCTGAGTAGTAATAATATTATTAATGCCCGACAACGCAGTAAAAACAATATAGATTTCTCTTTTCTTTTCCTTCACTTTTGATAAAGATGAAGTAAAATCTGCTACGGTGAAACATACATACATACATACATAGAATGTCGAGTGCAGAACACTTTGTTTAAATCGTTGTAATCGGCTAAAAATATAGGTTGAAAGTGACAATCCTTGGTTGTGGCAAAACATGGCAAAGTGACCGTCACATCGTGGCATCACTGGTATGGTAACTTTGCCAAGTTAGTTTTATAGATAAATGTTAAGACCAACATGTCAAAAATGATATATTACATTTGATAACCATTAATATTACGTTACTACAAAGATATAGATACCTACATTCAGTATTTCAAACAAAAAAAAGTAAAGTTCTGGAGCACTTAACAAAGAGGTTATTTCGCTGGCACAATTCCGCGTTAAAATAAAATGCCAAAATTAACTCTCATGTTGCCATATCGAAATCAATGCTGTTAATTAGTTATTGTATTTTCATCCTAAAAATAGCACATCTCGAAAAACGTTACGTTTTCCGTGTTAATCGTAATTTTGTACCAGTACACCCCTGATGGCAAAGTTAACTTCTATTGGTAAAGTTGCCAGACTTGACTGTATTTAATTTATTACTAACTGAAGGCAAAATATGCTACTCATTGTCAGTTTTTACAACCTAAAGAGTCGCTCAGACAAAAATTTAAGGAAATTAATATATTAACTTTGGCCTCTCAATACATTTATGAAAATGTAATGTACGTACACAAAAATAAAAGTAGTTATACAAAAATAAGTGATATTCATTCTGTAAATACTAGGAACAAACACAAGCTAGTAGTACCAGTTACTCGACTCCACCGAGTCAGTAATTCATTCTTGGGGCGATGTATACGCTTTTACAACAAAATCCCAGAAAATATACAAAATTCGACCTGCTCAAAATTCAAAAACTTTATTAAACATAGTTTGTATAAAAGGTTATTATAATGTTAAGGAATTTATGGATGATAATAACCCTGGGAATGAGGTGTTCGCTGCCAGGCTGTTTCTAATTTGTTTGTGTGGTTAATTGTGTAATATACATGATTGTAAGCTGTTATTTAAAAAAGGTCCTGCTGGGTTTCTTGCTGGTTCTTCCAGGACAGAGGTTTTTTTCGAACCAGTGGTAATTAGACAAAAGAGTGACTTTCAATAAGTATTATTTATAATCTATATTGAATAAAAAGTTTCTGTTTCTGTTTCTGTTTCTGTTTCTGTTTCTGTTTGCCGTCCAATCGGCTATGAGAGTGAGGGAATAGAGAGTGGACCTGTGTTTCCGCATACATTCGGGCACTATAATCCTGTCCTGCCTAGTCTCTGAGACTGGCCATAGTGACCATAATTATTATTCGGTCACATTATGTATATTAAAATACGACTGAATTCATACAATATTCTCTTATTTTCTTAAGCATTGAAGAAGATAAAATATGAAAAAATATCTGTAAATTATTAAGGAGATGGGGTGATGTCTCTTATAAAATTCTTGCTTTCTCGTTGCCCTTTAATTCCACATCTGTAGAGAAAGTATGATTTTCTTGAGGTTTATGTGACAAGTGATGCACAATACGCGAGAAACACGCGCTCGATCCTCGCCAACACCAATGAAATTGTAAGCTTTTAGTGCTAACTTAGTACGCACGTATCTGAGAAAGGATGTTTTCGGATTTGGACCAAAAATTAATGACATATGTTTTGTAATTCATATTTCATGCTATATTATTTTAGAACCTTTTCGTTTTATCATTTGTTGTTTTTGGTTTTATTTGAGTTTAAAAAATCTACCTTTTTATAAAGTTTCGATGTCACGAAATAATAAAATCGAATAAAATATCCTACAATAATATGAAATTTTAAAAATCTTTTAGAAAGAAACAATATTTTTGTATTTATTCTCATTACCTGGAACAGAAAAACGTTATTAAGGGCTGGTCTGACGGGTTTCGTCTAACTGTTACCTTATTTCAATGTGGATAATAAAAACTACACAATGACTCGAAGCATCTAAAATCCTAAATTTTGAAAAACATAAAGTACCATACCCATAAAAATCAAGAGCAGACCGTATTGTTTTTATTATAATGCGTCGATTGAAAGTAAATTTATTAAAGTAAAGCATTAAATGCAATGAAAAATGTATGTACTTCTAATATAATAAGTATGGACGCTAAAACTGATTTATTTTCCGACGTAAGAAATAAAAAACTTTTAAAAGTAATCGTAAACGGATTATGTATTTGGAAACAAAAGTGATAAGATGTTTTGAAATTTCAGTAAGTGATTCAAATTAAAATTGATTTTGTTTGCATTTAAATATCTAATAACACTGAATTTTTCATCTATATTATCACCTTATAATCCAATGCTGAACCTCATATCCACTTTCATTTAAAAAAATATAAAATAAGAGGTTTGAAAGTACTGTAGTGCTTTAAGGGATTTTCTGAGTGGTTTAGACGTATAAAAATTCAAATTAATATAAAAAAATATTGAGAAACTTTGAAAAGATCCCAGAATTAGGCCAGCCTTACCCTGTCATGCGGGGCTTTGCTGGGGGGGACAAACCTTTCCTTCGCTATTCGTGGGAACGCAATGGAGAATAATAAAAATAATTTAATTAACCAAAATGGCGGTGATGTGGTTCGCCACCCATCACGTCTTGTTACTCGCGGGGGCGAAAAGCGGCCCACGGAGAGCCGCTTCGCTACGTTGAATGTAAGAGGAGGAATGGATGGTAAGATAGATGAAGTATGTCAGATGATGGATGAACGATGCATAGATATTTTGTGCGTGAACGAAACCAAGAGGAAAGGATGTGACACCGCGTTTCATGGCCCCTACACGGCATACTGGTCGGGAGTCCCCCAAACCAGCCGAGGATGTCAGGGAGTTGGTGTGATTCTTTCATCTCGAATAGTGGAATGTGTGGTGGAGCAGGAATGTATAAGCCCAAGACTCCTCTGGATTAGTTAAAAGTCGGACTCACTCGCTTGTTTATCCTTGGGGTCTATGCACCGACGGATCTGCGCGGAGGTGGGTCATTAAAAGCCCAACAAGAGAGAGAGGAATTTTGGGATAACATGAGAGAGGTCTTGAATAAATGCGGAGAAAATGAACGGATCGTGATGTTAGGGGACTTTAATGGGTGGGTTGGAGTAAAGCGTGATGGGTATGAAGGAGTTCTGGGTACGTTTAGGGACGAGAGAGTGAATGACAATGGGAGAAGCCTGCTTGAATTATGCTTGGAATGGAATCTGGGCGTGGCCAACACAATGTTTGACCACAAAAAGATCCATTTGTATACAAGAGATGAGGGTGAGTCTATAAGTATGATTGATTTTGTAATTGTGGATAAAATACTGAGGAAGAAAGTGCTAGACACTCGGGCATACCGCGGTGTAGGCCTCGACACAGACCACTTCCTGGTTATAGCCCGAATGCGTGGCCTCTTTAAACGGTGGCGACACCGAAGGGCCGAGCCTACGAGTGTTTTGGACAGAGTAAAAGTGGAAAATCTACAAGAAAAAGAAAAGAAAGACAAGTATGTAGAGAAACTGAAAGAAAGTTTTAAAGGCATAGAAGAAATAGGTGTGATTGAAGATTTGTGGGAGACATTTAATAAAGGGATCGTGAATGTTGCTATTGAGGTTTGCGGGGTAGCTAAAAGAAGGAAAGGAAGAAAGAACTATAATGTGTGGATGGATAAAGATGTACAAAGGGTTGTGCAAGAAAAGAAGAAAGCGTGGTTGGATTGGTTAGCAACAAAAGCTAACCAAAAAGTTCAAAAGGCAACGGATGACGAGATAAAGGAAGCAAGAACGAAGTATAAAAGATTGAAATCAGCAGCGAAAGAAGTTGTGTCTAGAAAGAAAGAAGGACGAAAGGATGATTTCGATAGGAGGCTCACTGAAGATTTCCAGTCAAACATCAAGTTTTTCTAGAAATCCATCAAAACAGCCAGAGGAAAAACTTCTTCGGAGCTGAGTACAATCAAGAGTCAAGATGGGAGCATTATAAAAGGAGAAGAATGTGTGTTAAAGAGATGGAAAGAATATTTTGAAAGTTTGTTTGAAAGAGAGGAAGTGCAGGTACAGCATCCGGCACCTTCCATGGAAACTGATATAAATGTTGATGAAAGTGAGATAAGCATAGATGAAATAGTGAAAGCGTTGAAAAGTATGAGATTAGGTAAGGCTGCAGGGTATGACAGGATTACCGTCGAGATGCTGAGGGCTGGACAGGGCATAGTGGCTAGTCAGCTGTACCGCTTTTCAATTTGTGCTGGCGAAATGGGCAAGTACCAGGAGACTGGTGCAAAGCCGTAATCGTGCCATTGTATAAGGGAAAAGGGTCACGGCAGGACTGCATAAATTACCGCGGAATAAGCCTTCTCAGCGTCGTCGGTAAATTGTATGCGAAAGTGTTGATTGAAGGGGTTGTGAATGAAACAGACGAAAAAGTATGGGATGCACAAGCGGGATTTAGAAAGGGAATGGGATAGATGGATCAGGTCTTTTCCTTGCGGTGCATAGCCGAAAAGTGTTTGGCTAAAAACAAGAAGGTCTATTGCGCATTCGTGGATCTAGAAAAGCCCTATGATAGAGTAGTGAGAAATGAATTGTGGTCAGCACTGTCCGTGAAAGGTGTGAGCAGTATCCTCATACGAGCATTGCAATCTCTTTATAGGGATTCTAGTGCTTGTGTAAGGATAAACGGGGCATACACTGAATGGTTTAATATCGAAAAAGGTGTTAGACAGGGATGTGTAGCGTTACCGTGGCTGTTTAATCTGTTCATGGACAATTGCTTGATAGATTTAAAAGAGAATGAAAGTGAGTTGAGAATGAATGATTTACTCATCAAATGTTTTCTCTATGCTGATGACCAAGTATTACTTGCGTCTTCGGCCGAGGAGTTGCAGGAGATGGTAACTACTATGAGTTGAGCTTTTATTAGAAAGGGAATGAAGATGAAAGAAGACGAAAGTGATGGTGTTCGAAAGAGATGAGGCAGTGACAGAATGCAATATCGTGATTGGAGATGAACAAATTGAACAGGTGAAGGAGTTTGTGTATCTGGGTTCAAAGTTTACAAGAGATGGAAAGTGTGAGAGTGATATCGAAAGAAGAGTGAATGTAGGAAACATGGTGAATGGAGCTTTGCACTTCTCTATGAGCAGTCGGAAGGTGTCTAACAAGGCTCGTTTGGCTGTGCATGAGGGGGTGTTGGTTCCGACACTCATGTACGGAAGTGAAAGTTGGGTATGGCAGAAGAAACATGAAAGCAGAATAAATGCAGTTGAGATGAGAGCATTAAGAAGTATGATAGAAGTTAAATTGAGTAACAGGAGAAGAAATAGTGAGATAAGGAAACGTGGTCTGAAAGAAGATGTAGTGACAAAATTGAGAAAGGTATGCTGAGATGGTTTGGCCATGTCGAGAGAATGAATGAAGAACGATTGACGAAAAAAGTGTATAAGGCGAGTGTGAATGAAAGTGTTGGAAGGGGTAGACCTAGGCGGACGTTTCTAGACCAAATCAGGGACGTCTTGAAAAAAGGCCAGGTCAAGAGTACCCTAAACCGAAGAGCATGAAGGGAATAATTAAAGTGGACGAAGCGAAACAAGTATGTAAGGATCGTAGCAAGTGGAAAGAAGTGGTCTCTGCCTACCCCTACGGGAAAGAGGCGTGATTATATGTATGTATGTATGTATAATTTTCTATTATCTAATTTCTTTTAAGGCCCTAGAACATCACGCATGTAAATTGATTACTAGTGAAAATTAGACGTCGTTATAATAAAAACATTCCTGAAAAAAATTGCAGTTGATATCAAGTAAAATTAAAATAAATCGAATAAAGCCATTATTCTGATTGTACCTTCATGCATAAATATTTTAAAATAGCTTTTTGTAGGTTTGATCTTCTTTGCGTAACAAAGCCTAATTATGTCTCCTAAATTAAAAATTCTTTGAGAATGAACAAATGTTTAGCCGTGTAGTGGCGGTTAAGAATATCCACCACCCCATATCTTCCCGTGGGTATCGTAAGAGGCGACAGTGGGAAACAGGCAGGAGATGGGCAGCAACGTCTTCTTGATGACAACAATACTACAATAAATAAATCTGCGGTTGCCAACCCGCTCGCCAAGCGTGGCAACTATGGCAAATATCCCCCATGACGAAAGTTACGAAGAGACGGCCCCCAGTCCGCGGTCGCCCCGCTATTCCTGGCTACGGTGGCGACTATGGTAACGGCGGGGCAGAGGGTGCTAAGAATCTCCGGTGGAGGTTCGGTTGCCACCTAAGACGACTCGACTTGGCAACATACAACGCACGCACCCTAAGGACTGACGAGAAGATTCTGGAGCTGAAAGAAGAAATAGACAAGTTGCACTGGGATATTATAGGATTATCTGAGGTCAGAAGAGAGGGGGAGGACACGGTAATTCTCGAATCCGGCAACTTGTTCTATCAGCGGGGGGGGCGACCATCTGTCCCAAGGAGGTGTCGGATTTATCGTCCACAAGTCTCTCATTAACAACGTTGTAAAGATTGTAAGTGTGTCGACGAGGGTTGCGTACCGTATACTATAGGAGGTGGAGGAAATGTATGAGGATATCTCTAAAGCCATGCATTCCTCCAAAACCCACTATACGGTATTAATGGGAGACTTCAACGCAAAACTAGACACAAAAGAGAACGGTGAGCTGAAGGTAGGGAAATTCCGAATAGGGCAACGGAACCCAAGAGGCCAGCAGCTGGCCGACTTCATGGAGGAAGAGAGACTCTTTATTATGAATTCTTTCTTCCAGAAGCGGCCCCACAGGAAGTGGACCAGGTCGAGCCCCGACTATTCGACAAAAAATGAGATTGACTTCATTATGACGACTACACGCCAACTGTTTAGTGATGTCTCAGTAATCGCGAGCGTGAAAACTGGTAGCGATCACCGAATGGTTAGAGGCAGACTGAACCTAAACGTTAAGTTGGAGCGGTCTCATCTAATAAAGTCAACGCTCTGTCCCCTCGTGCTCTAATCCAAAGTCTCGAAACCTTTCAGCTCGAGTTAAAAAACCGTTTTCAATGCCTAGAAAATTGCAATGCAGTGGACGATATGAATGACAAGCTCGCGGAAACTGCCCATGCGGTCGGAGCTAAGTTCTGTAAGACCCGCCGCAGAAGAACACAAAACTTACTCTTCGATCACACTCTTAATCTCATGACTGTTAGACAGGAAATGTAGCTGCAGTCTTAAACAGATCTGACAGCATACAGGCAACTGAACAGACAGAAATCCAAATGCATGCAGCGGGACCTACGCAACTTCAATACCAAACTTTTTCAAAGTCTTTGCCAGAGATCTGTCTGCCAGAAAGAGGCAACTGTCAAAGCTGAAGACCGAGTGTGGCAGCATCGTTTTCCATGCCTGACACCTGAGATTTTGAGTGAGATTGAGAGGTTCTATGGGCAGCTGTACACATCATCGTTGGAGCCACACGTAAGTGTGAGTAACAATCGAAGAGCAAGTCTTATCCGACACTATTCCGATGATATCCCGAACGTCAGTCTGAGCGAGATTAGAATAGCTCTCCAGCACCTTAAAAACGGCAAGGCCCCGGGCGAGGATGGAATTACAGTGGAGCTTCTGAAAGAGGGTGGGAAACCGGTACTTGAAGTCCTTCAGAAACTCTTTAATTCCGTTCTTCATGGTGGGACTACTCCGGAGGCGTGGCGCAGAAGTGCACAAAGACCACTCTCGTTCTTCAAGAAAGGTGACAATGCTCTCTTGAAGAACTACAGACCGATTTCCCTTCTGAGCCTGGTCTACGTGTTTGTAAGTCTGTTTTCGAGAGTCATTATGAATCATCTCACACGCAGACGACTCGACGACTTCCAGCCTCCCGAACAAGCCGGTTTCCGAAAAGGCTTTAGTACCATAAACCACATACATAACCTTCGGCAAATTGTACTGAAGTCCGAGGAGTACAATTTGCCACTATGTCTTGCATATATGGACTATGAGAAAGCCTTTGATTCCGTCGAAATTCGGGCGGTGCTGCAGTCCCTTCAGCGGTGCCAAGTTGACTGTCGGTATATCGAAGTGCTGAAGTGTTTGTGCAGTAGAGCTACGATGGCTATCCGAGTAAAGAACCAGAGTACGAAACCTATCCAACTGCAGAAAGATGTAAGACAGGGTGACGTTATATCCCCGAAACTCTTCACCGCTGTATTGGAAGACGTTTTCAAGCTACTGGACTGGAAAGGATACGGTATTAACATCAATGGCGAGTACATCACTCACCTTCGATTTGCCGATGATATAGTTCTTATGGCAGAATCGCTGGAGGACCTAAGCACTATGCTCAATGACCTCAATAGTGTGTCCCAACGGATAGGTCTTAAGATGAATATGGACAAAACAAAGATCATGTATAACGTCCATGTCACACCTACGCCGGTAGTTGTTGGGAGCACTAAGCTCGAAGTTGTTGACGAGTATGTTTACCTGGGACAAATAGTCCGACTAGGTAAGTTCAACTTCGACCGAGAGGTCAATCGACGTATTCAACTCGACTGGGCAGCGTTCGGGAAATTACGGCACATCTTATCGTCAGGTATACCTCAAAACCTGAAAACGAAATTGTACAACCAGTGCGTGTTGCCAGTGATGACTTATGGATCTGAGACGTGGTCCTTCACTGCTGGCCGTATGAGGACGCTCAAGGTCGCTCAGCGAGCTATGGAGAGGGCATACTCGTGATTTCTCTGCGTGATAAACTTAGAAATGAGGATATCCGCAGTAGAACCAGAGTGACCCACACAGCCCAGTGAATTAGTAAGCTGAAGTGGCTATGGGCCGGCCATATAGCTCGAAGAACCGACAACCGGCGGGGAATAAAGGTATATTAAGCACAAATGCACAAATGCACAAAGCACAGGTGCGTTGTGCATTTGTGCTTACCATTCCCTCACTCCGACATGACCGGAGAGAGATTAGCCGCAGGACCAGATGGAGGAGCTCCCTGACTCTAGGCTGCTTCTGAGAATTTCTTTGCAGAATAATTCAATAATAGATTTTGGTTCGATCCGGCGTTCGAACCCGGGCCCGCATGATCAGGGATCGCGCTTACGACCACTTTTTTTACACGGGGAATATTTTGAGATATATTTTTTACGCATATCCGGCTCTTGGGGGCAAGGACGGGTTATGTCGGACTTGCATCGACTAAAATCCCATGATGTTCCACCTTCGCCGCATATTGGCAGGGCCACGGGAATGCCACCGGCCACCCCATGGCAGCCTCTCCTCGGGAGAGGACTTCGCTTTTCCCTTTTTCTTCTCAGATAAGGCGCACCAGGAACACAAGGCGCGTCTTCCTTTAAGGCCTCCAACTCTACCTGCGCAATGGAGTCCACTGAGCACGATACGCGGAGGTCATGAAGAAAACAAGCACCCAGAAGCACCAGCTTTTCTGACCCCAGTGGCGGATCTGGACTGTAGTTCCGCCGCCAATCAAGTTTCGTCCGCGGAGGAAGTAAAAGATTGTTTAAAATTGTTTCTGCGATACGAAAATTAAAAATATGAAATAATGGCTTTTATTTTTACAATTTGCTTAATTGTAAACCTTGCCTTTGTTCCCTGTGCAAACATTCGCTCTTTATTTATGTATATTTTTAATAAATCTTGCATGAACGTAAACTGGCGAGGAATTGTAGATTGATCATTGAATTAAAAATATATCATATAAATAATCGATAGTCTTTAATCAGTTCGTGACTTGCCCTTAGACTGTGAACGAACATGCACTAGAGACCAATCAATTCTAATAAAACTGATTGAGAATCTATCCGAATGAGGACTATGAAGCAGAAAAACGGAGCTGCTAGACCTAGGAGGCTTGTGCCAAGCAGTAGGAGATATGTAAACTATAAAATTACTTTAACTTTAAATCGATGTAGCACATAACTGAGCCATTAAGAAATCATTTTTATTAACTTGACGATATCAGAACAGGTATGGAAAACGGATGACTTACTATCGCGTCGTTTCCCAACTTTAGTAACGCTTTATTTCTAATCTTATATACCTAATTCTTTTTAGTTTTATTCAGAATACTCAGGTATCTTAACATATCTTAAACAGTGATTGATTGGTTTCAAAAATACCTCTTTGGATGCCGGCAACTCGTTAATGTAGTATCGATGAAACATTCTCTTCTTGTTGCAATACGAGCATTGGTGTCCCGCAGGGTGGCTTATTATCTTTTTTGCCCTTTGTGGTTTTTATGAACCCCATTTTCGCTAATGTAACCTCTTCCTACTATCTGTATGCAGATGACCTTCAAATATATACGCAGACCACTCCTCGTAATGCATACATAGCCTTAAACATACCAATGAAGGCTAGGTATTTAAGAATGGAGCAAACTATATGATCTAAAGATCAATCCGTTAAAAACTTACGGGTTTATCCCATTTCAGCTCAGGACTTTTCGTAGCTGAGTACAGGCTAACTGAAGACTGAAGTTCAATGCCCCAAGATCATTTATAATAATCGTGACGCGTTTATATCGTAATGATATATTTGACGATAATTAAAAAGTAACAGTATTATCCCTTTCAAATATTGCATAAATTTCATAAAAATAATTAATATAAAAAAAATTAAAAAAAATGTGTTAAATTTTGTTCGACATGCTAAACACAATTTTTTTTTCATGCAGCCCAGAGCAATCTAACAATGGGACTAACGCTTATTCTTCACATTTTCTACTGTCTCCTTTCACGAGCTGGGAATTTAAATTAACTGTCTGCGACAACAATGGTTTCGAGGGCTTTTATGGCATTGAATTTTTATTTTGCATGCTCTGCTTTAGACAACAAAAAGCAGGTTTGTGTTTGCCATTGTTTATTTTAATACGTTTTTAGGCAATGAATCGCAGGAAACTTGTGCTTTGACGAATGTCAAAGTCTAGCAAAAACGTACCATCCTTGAAAATTTTGTAAGCAATTGTACCTACATATTTTTGTAAAAATCCAAACTTAATTCATAAAAATAATTTTGGCAATTTGATTATTTTCTGGTTTATAATAAAACTCATGTATTCCTAGTGTTTGAGAAAATTGATTACTTACTGTTATTGATTATTACTGGCATTATTGATTTATTTATTGTTAACTATTATTGATTTCTCATTTGCAATAATTTACGGAATCAACTCGGTAGTTATGTGTCACGTTTTTTGAAGATAATAATCTCATATACTAAGACGACTGAAATTTGACGTCTTTGAAATATACCTAAGGTAGTAAGGAGTTTAATATAATATAAAGAGTATAATAGTAAATCATTGCATATATTTTTTTTGGAATTTTATTCTATTATGTCAGCTGCGAGCGTGAACAAATACGTCGTAAGCTGTATTTCACTTTCCACTGCATATGAATATTATAAAACACAGGTATCTTATGTAAAAAAAATTAAATAACCGCTTTTTGCCTTGACTTACACCTAATAAAAAGGAACATTTAAAATTGCACAAAATTCACAGTTCATTCAGTCGATCTGTCAGTAATTATTTTTTGACAAAATTTTAAAATTCTTTGGCGATAATCTCTACTCAGTAGGACAGTTAGAACACAGATTATTAAGTGTTTGAAATTGGCAGTATGAACGTAAACAAACTACAGGCTATTCTGTATTCGACATTGCCAGTATGAAAGTAAGAAAACAATGTATGTTTTTTTTTGTTTAATTTAATGTACTCGTAACACTATTAGTAACAACATTAGGTCCTTACATATGAAATTAGCGTTTTGTCGTGCTGACCATTTTGATCTGAAATATCTCCTCTTTGGTTAAGAACTCCAAATTCAAATTTATAAATTCATTTAGCTGGTACATTTGAATTTTGAAAACAGTCATTCATTTGTTTTTTGCTCATTATTTTTTTCTTTGGCGTCGCTTACTACCGCACAATGGAAAACATGAAATATCGATATATTTACGAGTACGAGTTCTACCGTGGCACCAGTGCTGCAGAAACAACTCGAAGGATTAATGATGTGTACGGCGCTGGTGTCGCAAAAGAAAGCACGGTACGTTTTTGGTTTCAACGTTTTCGTTCTGGAAATTTCGACCTTTAGAACCAACCCCGTGAACGGCCGGAGACCAAAGTGGAAAATGAAGAATTAAAGGCTATTGTGGAAGCGGATCCATCACAAAGCACTTCAGAGATAGCTGCAGGCTTCGGTGTAAGTGATAAAACTGTATTAACCCACTTGAAGCAAATCGGGAAAGTAAAAAAACTAGAACGATGGTTACCTCATGAATTGAGTGAATCGAACTTGCAAACACGCGTCGACTGCTGCGTTACTTTGCTCAACCGACACTATAATGAAGGGATTTTAAATCGAATCATTACTTGTGATGAAAAGTGGATACTGTACGATAAGCGGAAGCGCTCGTCGCAATGGCTGAACCCTGGAGACCCAGCCAAATCCTGCCCTAAACGAAAATTGACTCAGAAAAAGTTACTTGTGAGTGTTTGGTGGACTAGCGCCAGTGTCGTTCACTACAGCTTTCTAAAATCTGGCCAAACGATTACGGCAGATATCTATTGTCAGTAACTGCATACCATGAAGGAAGAACTAGCTGTTAAACAACCGAGATTAGTCAATCGCTCTAGGCCACTGCTGCTTCACGACAACACAAGACCACACACTGCACAACAAACAACCACTGAGTTAGATGAGCTACAATTGGAATGTCTGCGACATCCACCGTACTCCCCGGACCTTGCTCCAACAGATTACCATTTTTCCGGAATTTGGACAACTTCTTACAAGGTAAAAAATTCAACTCCGATGCGGCGGTCCAAACCGCCTTCAAAGAGTTTATTGATTCTCGCCCCCATGGTTTTTTTAGTAAAGGGATCAATGAACTACCTATGAGATGGCAAAAGTGCATAGATAGCAACGGTGCATACTTTGATTAATTAAATATATTCGGAAGAATTTTGTTCGATTAGCGCTATATAAGATGTTTTGTATTTAAAAAAAGACTTGTTTAAAAATTTCTTTTTCGATCAATATTATTTATCTTGTATTAAAATATATTCACGACATTAAAACAAGCTGTGTGGTGGCGGCGTAAGGGAATCCAACACCCCATTTCATCCCTAGTATGTCGTAAGAGGTGACTTTGGGAAATTCCAGAAAAATCTTATGGCTTCTGAAACATGGTACATGGGTCTCTCCTGTTGTAAGGAGGACTAGCCTTAATCATCACGATGCCATCGATTGATGGCGTTGTAACCATAACGTTATAAACATCCATCATAGTTGCTTCTTACGACAACCTTGGGATGAAATAGGGGTGATGGACTGTCTTACACTGCTACCAAATGCTTAATTGTTATTATTTGTGAATATTTATATAAAATTTAAATTCTTCGTAATTCTTTCTAACATTTTTTTTATTTTATACAGCTGTATATACAAAAATTTCACTTCAGTAAATGTTTAGCGCGTTGAAAAAATATGACGCGTCATTAGTTATGTAATTTGTTCCGCTCATGCCGTTTATTTGTTTTGGGCGCAGATGCTACTTCCGCCTACAGTCGAACGA
>JAGSMP010001584.1:0-46446 GCA_029286625.1 Parnassius orleans
TCGATTAACACTATATAAGATGTTTTGTTTTTATAAAGAAGGCCTCTTTAAAATTTCTTTTCGATCAATATTATTTATCTTGTATTAAAATATAATCACGACATTAAAACAAGCTGTGTGGTGGCGGCGTAAGGGAATCCAACACCCCATTTCATCCCTAGGATGTCGTAAGAGATGACTTTGGGAAATTCCAGAAAAATCTTATGGCTTCTGAAACATGGTACATGGGTCTCTCCTGTTGTAGGGAGGACTAGCCTTAATTATCACGATGCCATCGATTGATGGGGTTGTAACCATGGCGTTATAAACAGCCATAATATTTCTCTGATATTTCCCATAATTGCTTCTTACGACAACTTTGGGATGAAATAGGGGTGGTGGACTGTCTTACACTGCTACCAAACGCTTAATTGTTATTATTTGTGAATATTTATATAAAATTTTAATGTCTTCGTAATTCTTTCTAACATTTTTTTTATTTTATGCAGCTGTATATACAAAAAATCACTTCAGTATATGTTTAGCGCTTTGAAAAAATATGACGCGTCATTAGTTATGTAATTTGTTCCGCTCATGCCGTTTATTTGTTTTGGGCGCAGATGCTACTTCCGCTTACAGTCGAACGAATTTCACCCCAAAATATATAAGAGAAATAGCTAAGTCAATAACAGCAGATATTATATTTCAGATGTTTTATTTATTCTTTATATGATATGCCCTTTTAAGTGCTTGAAATTATTTCTACTTCCAAAACAAAACGAAACAAACGGCCGATGAATTTGAATAAATAAAAAGATAAAGATTAACATACTTTCCTTTTTACATCCTAATAAAAAACATCACATCATCAGACCTCTTTGACATCAAAATTTCCGAACTGAAAACGCTTGAACCAACTTTGTGCTACTCTTACTGACACTGCATTAGGTCCGAAAACGTCACAAATTTTTTTCGCTGCTTGACTCGTATTTTTCACCTTTTTGTAATAAAATTTCAGAATGTATCGAATATCTTTTTTTCTTTTCTTTTCTTTTATTAGATTCACTGATTTTGGCGGACAGAAAAACAATTGAAAAATGGCGGGAAAGTGGTTTTTTACTTTTTATTTTTCTTTTTCTTAATGTCCAATATGTATTGATATTAAAAACAGCCAGATACAAACAGTACAACCAAAGAGATTTTTCTTCAATTTTATACAAATAAAATACGAACAAACTTTTTCCCCGACCTATTATATATATTCATTGCTATATATTCTTAAGGTGACCGCAAACGCATAATAGAACGTTATTTCAGCCTATAATTAAACCGTATTGGAAAGGCGATCCCTACAAAAGGCCATTGAGGTCAGTTAAATGGATAAATATTACCAAGCAGTTGTAACGTATGTACGCAATACAGTAAATTATGCCAAATAAGATTTGGAAAAGGCTGAAACTCTATCTAAAATATATTATAGTAATATGTTTTAGTGTATAGATTTACTTATCTAATACGTCAAATGTAATGAATATAAGAATGAAAATTTGTCAGGGGTGTTATAATATTATGTACTGTTATTTTTTTCATTGGTAATGGACTCGTACAGTTGTACTTTGCCAATATCAAGTAATAGAAAATTATCATTTATAATAAGTTGTTGATTTCCCACAGTACGTCGATTAAACACATTGCGGAGTTTTTGGGAAATAACGACGTACGTCGATTCAACACATTGCGGAGTTTTTGGGAAATAACGACGACAGCTTAAACCAGCAGACAGTCGATGACGACACTATCTCAAGTTCCTAAGGCACCTAAGCAAACAAAATTAACTTAAGGTTTATAGCAACATTGGATACTTATTTCATAAATTTTACTAATAGTATAGATGCGCAGACACTTGATACACAAAATCGCACCACCTTTACGTATCAAAGCCAACTAAGACATTATATTCCTACGTTAAGATATTCTCATATCACTATATTTCTCCACGTGAATGGCTTTTCTTAACTGAAGCATTTTTATTAATCTCGAGGAATTGCGAACATTACCAAGACTTTCATAACTGTCGTTTATTGCGCCAAAAGCCTTCACGAAAGTCTTGCTTTTCTGTTATGGTCGTTATGCCGAGATATGTAGCTAAATTAAAGACGATATAACGTTGAATTAAACTACTTTTACGGATTATATCGCGTTTAATTAACTTATTTTATTAATTCCCGACGTTTCGGGTGCTTTACAGCACCCATGGTCACGGAGACTGACCATGATGACATGATGACCATGACCATGGGTGCTGTAAAGCACCCGAAACGTCGGGAATTAATAAAATAAGTTAATTAAACGCGATATAATCCGTAAAAGTAGTTTAATTCAATGTGTAGTGTTCGCGTAAATATAAGAAATCATTACGATATAACGTGTAAGAAAAGTATTATTAAAAACGAAGAATTTAACTCTCGTTGATCTAATAAAAAAGGTTCTCGAGTGGCAGCCTCGTACCAAACCAAGTATAGGCGCCCCTCCCCAAAAGATGAAGTGGTGACCTGGTAAGAGACTGGATCTCTTACGAGGACATATTAATAAGACATGAAGGAAGTTGATAAACGCGGTTGGTTCAGTTCCGTGCTTAGTGTCATTCCTTGAGGGATGCCTATGCTTTACAGTTGTGGAAGGGCTGTAATGGTAATGATAATGATGATACACTTTAAATACTAGAGACTGCTGCCAACCTTACTTATTGACGTCTGACGTAAACGAGAAGCTATAACGCCATCTATTATGTGGTGATGGAGTCTTTAACACCATTTACACATGGCAACTATCGCAGTAAGCAGCCATGTAGTCTATAACCCGTGCAATTATAGCAATATTATTATTGTCTAGAGCTAAGGGTGGACTTGGAAACGGATACACATATACACGTAATATTAAATAATAAGCCTTTATTGTTCCTAGACTTAATAAAATAAAAAATAAAAAGATAAATCATTAAATACAGTTTTTTTAATAATTTAATAATATGTTACAACCCCAATTGTGTCCATGTTTCTGTATCGTGTTAGTTAAGTCTAGTTTTTACCTGCTAATTTTTGTAAGTCATCGGTTCAGCGATCCTTGAATCTGCCTCTTACCTTTTAACCTTCTGGACTTTTCAAGGTTTGACTAGTTTTGTCCATCTTTCATCTGTTGTTTTGTTTTAAATAAATTTGAGATGATTTACAGTCTATTTGATGTTGGTGAAGTGACTTTTACAGCCCATAGAAACCTGCAACCAACTTCAAAAAAGAAGGCTATGGCATTGTCACCTTTCAGGAATCACAGCTTGGAATTTTACTAGCTCTCTACCCTTCAGAACGGAACACAGGATGCAGGCACTTTTATTTAGCAGTAGAAATAGCTAAGAGGGCTCTCTATTAAACTTTTTTTTAAATTCAGGCAATGGATTTCTACTTTGACCTTCTGCATCTATTACTTTGGATATTTTTTCTTATATCATTGCTCTTCTGTTTTTAGCGCGTTGGCATGACCGTATTTCAGTTTTTGTGGTTCTGTTAAGGGTGCATGTTTGGGTACCGTATGTTAGGCAGGGCAACAGGCCGGAATCTATGTATTTTTCCTTAAGCTTTATGGGGAGTTTTAAATTCAATATTACCTAAGAGCTCGAAAATTTCCTCTGCGGTAAATCTTGGGTAAATTTTCGTTTTCGGAAATTTGTTTTGCCAGGTACATATAATTATTATATACTCCTAGACTTCTCCATCATTTTGAGTTATAGTTACAGTTTATATATTATTTCAAACAACTGGGCACAGGCTTCCTCTAATTTCTAAAATAGTTATCGAGCAATATCAACCAAGCTGCTCCATTGCGTGTTTGTAGATTTTATGTCTTATTTATATATTTAATCTTTAAGGGCGGACTTAATGCCTAACTAGTCCAGTCAAATAAGGTCTGAAATCAAAACTTTGGCATTCAACTTTGCATTTTTGATATAATGTAGTTTTAATGATACAAAAACAATGTGTAATGGTTTTCGTGTCCGCAAACCCCGGCAAGGGTTGAAAAAAAATTGTCAAATATGTTTTTTTCTCAATTACTCGGAAACGGTAAAAATCAGACAAAAAAGTTCTCATAAAAATGTGTAGAGCTTATAATTAAAAGTTTATATGATTTTTTACCTCCGGTCAAAATTAACTGAGTTAGTTAGAATCTAAATTATTAATAAATACAAATTTTTTATTTTACGATTGAACAAAATTTTTACCTGGTATATTTCGGCAGGTGTAAATTTATACAGGTACAAAAATTGTTATATTTGAAAATTAAAAAATCTGTATCCCTAAAATTAAAGCTTCTCTGCCAGTCAACCCGTTGAGTGATGAGATTTTATAGCAGGTGCAAATTTATATGTATACATATATACATACATACATACATACATTCATACATACATACTATGATATACATATAATATACAAAAACTTTACATACAGTTTATGTAAATATATGAACAAAATATGTATCATACATAGACATAATATATACGTTACATATGATAATAAAATACATGTATTGAAATTATTGCAAATAATAAAACATCTAAATATATCATCATCATTCTTAACGTCCAATAAAGCTACGTTTCAAAAGAAAGTCATGTACCAACGGTTTAAAAGGTCCTTACTTCGCGCTGTTCTTACGTTTTCGGGCAAGGAGTTCCAGAGTAGTATTGCCTGAATAGTAAAGGAATTGTTGGTGAACCCAGTGAAATGATATAGAACACTGATCTTATGATTAGATGATGTCTTCACTTTATTTTTTTTCCTCAAACATATAGGTTTCCTCACAAATTAACTTCATCGCCGAGCACGTGGTAAATCAGTAATGAAAACTGCAGTTAACAATATCATTGATATCGACGGGATTGATCCGGAGTTGCTAATTTACTTTTAAATGTACGGCAAGTGCTTGGCACCAGAATTATCACAACGCAGGTATTCGGTACGTACGCCATATATACATACATACCAGTCATAAATAAACTACTTTCGGGCTCCGTCACAGCTGAGATTACGTAAAAGTTTCTATAGTAGTTTGTTTGAAAAACGGTTGTAGTTCGTGCCTAAATGATTATTCGTAGTTTAGGGCCAGATAGACTTTTTGTTTTCATACACTAAATATTTTTTTATAATACACATGATTTTGTATATTATTGAAATTGATTTTATACATTTTTATTATTTTTATATTAAAGTACATATTTTTATATGGTAACCTGCAACTAACTTTAAACACAGAAGGCAAAAGACGGGTTGTGGCCCTAAGAACCATGATAATTTTATTACGAACTAAGAAGGAATGCCTCACAACCTGTATTGTACTGCCTCTTAAGGGTAAAGCTCAAACAAAATAATGGTAATTTGTTGCATGGTGTCATAAATAGTTAAAACGATGGAGTCGAGAGCTCAAGCTCACATCGCCTTAAATGTCAATAGTGGCGTTAAGATAATTTTCATGATTTTCATCAGCATAAGAAGAATGGCCACTCTCCTTGCCAAATCAGAAATCTACAGGCTAGTGAGGTTATATTTAGTGATCTGTTTTAAAGATAAGAGCTAAGGACATGTATTTCAACAGATTAGTAAAATTTTTAAAGAAATTTAGATCAGATGGTAAGTTTTTTAGTATTAATAAATTGCTTCATAAAAATCTATTTGGTTTTACAAGGGGTCGCTTGACAACTGACGCTGGAGTTGAGCTTATTAAACATATTTTTGAGCATGGGAGAATTCAGAGGATGCTTTGGGTATATTTTGTGACCTTTCCCAGGCCTTCGACTTTGTTCACCATGAGACAATAAACAGGAAGCTACAGTACTATGGTGTCAAGAACACGGCGCTTAAACTTATAATTTCATATTTAAGTAATAGAACGCAGAAAGTTATTATCAAAGGTAAAAGTTCGTCCGGGTCACCTGTACTAATGGGTGTACCTCAAGGCTCAATTCTCGGCCCATTCCTATTTCTAGTGTATATTAATGACTTACCTTCCCTAGTAGGGATAATCATGATATAGTATTATTTGCTGATGATACTTCCTAGATTTTTAAACTTAAACGTCAATCATTTAAATGTGACGAAGTGAATAATGCTATATCAAAATTAGTGCATTGGTTTAACGTTAATAATCTAAGTTTAAACGGCAATAAAACCAAATGTATAAAAGTAGACAATTTCTTTTTGTATGGAGAATGGGCCCACTACAAATTGTGGCGTAACTTAATTAAATACATATCGATTTATTCCTTATAACCTATAGATTACTAAAGTAATATTAGTTTTACCGTATCTTACGGGAACACTGAGAAATTAACAATTATTGCAAATAGGCTTCGGTATAAATAATAAATGCCAGCAGTGACGCCATCTTTTTAATAAAATGTGTAAAAATATTGGGGAAAATAGTGCTACTGAGGACTTTTATACCCCTGGCTATACCTAATATCCAAAATATTATAGTATTTACAATAAAATAACAACGGATTTTTTATTATTAATATAATATTAATGCTGGTAGTGGCGCCATTTCTTGAACAAAATGTGTAAAAATTGGGTAGTGCTCTTGTTGCCTATGAGACAAAGATGGCGCTAGTATTATCGTAAAATCAAGCTATTGAGATCTTTCATTCCCCTGTTTGTTACACGCGTTTTTTTTTTCTTTACATTAGCCAGAAGACGAATATCAAAACAACTCTTTTTTTTTTCAGATTTCATGATTCCTGTTAGATTTTCATAAAATCTTTAGGCCGTTTACTATAATAAATTGGTATATTTTTTATGCGTAATAAAATTAAGTTACGTTACAATTTCTAGTGGGCCCAAAAACGATTGTCTGCTTTACAACAACGAATGTTAAAAATCTGAATACCAATGTGTTTTTAAATGGGGAAGAACTGAGCCCTGTTGAATTCTATGTCTTTCTTGGCATCACTCTCGACGCAAAGCTTCAGTGGGGCCCCCATATATCCAAACTAGTAAGCAGACTAAGCTCTGCAGCTTATGCTGTAAAAAAGATTACAGACATCACTAGTGTCGAGACAGCTAGATTAGTTTATTTCAACTATTTCCATAGCATAATGTATTATGGGATTTTGCTATTGGGAAATGCGGCTGCTATAGAAACTATTTTTGTTTTGCAGAAGAGGGCCATAAGAGCTATTATGAACCATAGACCGAGAGAGTCTCTTAGAGAAAAATTTAAAGAAATAAATATATTAACTTTGGCCTCTCAGTATAATGTATGTTCATAAAAACAAAAGTAGTTTTAGTAAAAAAAAGTGATATACACTCTGTGAACACTAGAAACAAACACAAGCTAGTGATACCAGTCTCTCGACTCCACAGATTCAGTAATTTATTCTTGGGGCAATGTATACGCTATTACAACAAAGTCCCAGAAAATTTACAAGGTCTCTCTATTACCAAGTTTAAATATTTTAATAAAAAACATTCTATTCTATTCTATTGAATTCTATTCAAAGGACAAAATATCTGTAGAAGAAATGCGGGATATTTTTGAATTTTTTTCCAGGCATTTTTCTCTTTAAAAATTATCCGCGTCAACGTATTTTAAGATAAATACGGCTTTTTGTGCAAAATAAGGGTGGTTTTTAGATTTTTAAGTAATACAGCAAACATTATATATGTCAAATATTTTGACCCCACTAAGCTGTGAATCTCAGGTGTTACTCGCGTATATCTAATTTATCCTAATCGTCAACAAGTAGGCAAGTTTTGTTGAAGAGTTTATTTATATTCGTTTTTGTGTCGTGATAGAGCCTTATTGTTTGACTAACCCACCTGATGGTAAAATATGATGTGACAGAAGATTGCAAAGTACACTGTCTTCGTTTAACAAAAGTTTTTTCCCACCCACTCTTGCCTTGGAGACATCCACGTAGTTATCTGATGGAAAGACAGACGCCGGCAAATTATTCCACTCCTTTGCTGTACGCATTACGAACAAAAAATCAATCCGTTTGGTTCAAACGCGTGGTATGTGAAATGACAGCGAGGGTGGTGACCCGCTGACCTTCTGGTTGTCCGATGGTGGAATACAGGTAGACGAATTGAGTCATGTAATTTCTGCGTTTACAATCCAAAATGAAACCCGTAGATAACCGACAGGTTGGTTACACTGAACGTGTGCTTGAGACTGGCTTTAACAATTTTGAGGTCACCAAAAAGCCTCGTAACACTCTACTGACTCCAAAGCTGCTAGGTGACATTTTGCAACACCTGCTCATATGTGTGCACTTTGCATAATGTAAGAAGCTGTTGAAAAGAAAGCTGCCTGAAATACCGACACCGCCGTACATTTATAAGAATATCTAACTTCTTTGCTCACTGCTTTTGCTTGCTTTGGTCTTAGATTTGGTGAATTATAAAGATTAGGATTAATGAAATCTCACCCCTTTTTGTAGTTTTTAACATGGGGAAATGCCTACGCATACTATAGACTACTATTATGAAATTGTAAGTAAAAAAAAACGTATGGCAAATAACAGCACAGCAAGGCTTCATTGCAGCACATTGTTTGTAATTTTGAAAAATTAAGAAGACGGGGCCAACTTATTTCGGGAAATAAACATCCTCGTATTTTTTTAAATCAAGTGGCAAGTTTTATACGTGGTAGAGCCAACTGTATATATCAATAGTACAGTTGTAGCAAGAATGGGTCAGTTCGACCGGGGAAGGACCATGCTCTCACAGAATACCAGCGTAAAATAGCAGCTTAACGCTGCTGTGTTTCGTTTGGTGAGTGTAGAGAACCGGAGACCCTCTTTATTGGAAAAGAGGCATTCCATCTTAGTCCTCACGGCTGACAACGCATCTGCATTTTATTCGCATACGAGGATAGATGTAGATGTCTATGGGCCACAGCAACCACTTACCATCAGGTAGACTGTGTGCTCGCTTGTCACCCTTATCCTATTAAAAAAAACGAATGTACAGTCCACGCGATGATAAGTTACTGCTGCAGCACACGGACACCAGCAACCAACTTCAAATAAAGACACACAAATGTGATGTCACCTCTAAGGACTACTAGGATGTAATGCCTCACAGCCTGTAATTATACTGGTTCTCTATACCCTTCATCAGAAAGAGCCGTGCTAGCTCAGGGGGTATGCGCTCACTGTAAATTTCACAGTACGCGAGCAACCCGAGTTCGATCCCCGCCGGCACCATTGAAATATTTAATTGCAATTTTAAGTGCTGATTTACCACGTGCTCGGCGGTGAAGGGAAACATCGTAAAGAAACCTGCATGTCTGAGAAAAAAATATTTCGAAGACATGTGAAGTCCGCCAACACGCGTTGGGGCAGCACGGCGGACATTTCCTAAACACTCCCGGAAGTGGGAGGAGTCCTGTGCCCAGCAGTGGAAGGTATAGAAAATAAGATACAGCCTATATACGTCATAGAACTATATACCCTTCAGAAGAGAACTCCGCAGTGCAGGCACTGCTATTTGGCGGCAGAATTAGGTAAGAAGGTGGTATCAACAGACAGCCACCTTTTTTTTACATGGGAAGTGCCTACGCATACCCGCCTTGCGGGGGCAAGGACGGGTTATGTCGGACTCGCACCGACTAAAACCCCATGGTGTTCCACCTTCGTCGCATATTGGCAGCTCCACGGGAACGCTTTCGCGTTGTGACTGCTGCAGCCTATAGACACCTACAACCGACTTTAATATAGTTTAAGAACTTTATTTGCATTAAGAATTAACAATTCGCTTAATGAGAAACTAAATTTAACAAAATATAACTTATATTTGACGTACAGTTGAATATTATATAAAATAATGTAGTCTTTAAATCTTACAATTTATTTTTTAAGCAATGATACATATTATGTGAAATCAGCTTTTAAAACTAAGATGAAATGCCTCATAAACTGTGATCATATTGCCTCGACATAAATAGGTACCAACCTAGAAAGATTTACAAACAAGAAGTCTTATTTACAACAATATTACAAAATATAATAATGAAATTAAATAATTATTTAACAAATCATTAAATTTATGCACACGATTGAGTAAGGCTTAAATAAATGAGCAATTTAGTATCGGTAGTTCACACTCTTATTTCCAACCTAGCTTCAAGAGTTCCGCCCGTAGCTTAATCAGCGTATAGTAGCACTCTACTATACGCTGATTAAGTCTACTTTTAGAGAAATAATGAATGCCGAGAGTTAATTGAGACTAGTGTGTCTGAAGAGTTCGGTCAAGGATCTCAGAAAATAACAAGAGTTACAAATGATTTACTACCTTTACTATTATTCAAAGTAATCATCATTAAGAATTATTTGGAATAAAATAAATTAATAGTAAAAAACATTTTTAAAAACAAGCTTTTATTGAAATGCTCTAAAAAGAAGAAAATAAACTTTAAATTAAATCGAGATTTACCTGTGTACATAAACAAGAATACAATATGCAACTTGATATTGACATAAGTAGGTAATTCTAAGCAAAAAATAATGCTTTTGTAAAACAGATAAATCTCGCGACAAGCTTTTATATCGTATAAATTGTGTAATGTAAGAAATTGATCGGTTTGATTTAATTTAAAGTTTATATTCTTCTTTTTAGGGCATTTTAATAAATGCTTGTTTTTAAAAACGATTTACGATTTTATAAAGACGAGTCACGATTTTATAAAGACCTAAAAAAAGAAGAAGAAGAAAATTATTCCTAAACTAGATCGTAAAGCATCATCTACCTACTTAAGGTATGTGGTCTTTCTGGCACTTCATACATTCGCCTGCATATTTTACTTGTGTTAAAATACCAGACCTTAAATAAATACTGTTGCCTATGGACATCTACATCCATCCTCGATTCAGAATAAAAATGCAGACGCGTTGTCACCCTTGAGGACTAAGATGGCAACGGTATCAATAAAAAAGGTTCTTCGGTACTCTACACTCATCATACGAATCACAGCAGCAATATTCTACTGTTTCACGCTCGTATTCTGTGAGAACGAGGTCCTACCCCTGTCGAGCCGATCTATTTGGGCTGTAGCCATATATAGTTGCATTTCATAATGTGTTTTAAATTAATTTATGAGTATAGAAATGCGAAAATTCGAGACATTACTTTGTCATAACAAAGTTATATAAATAACAATAACAAATGAATAAATAAATGTGTGAAATAGAATCGAGTAATTTTTTTGTTTATAGAACTTCTTTTCTATTTCTGCCGCCAAATAACAGTGCTTACAATTTTTTGTTTTTGTTCTGAAGGGCTTGGAGAGCCAGTATTATATTGGGCTTTAAGGAATTCCATCTTAGCATTTAAAGGCGACAATGCATCTGTACCCTTCTTTATTTGAAGTTGGTTGAAGGTGGACTGCAAGTTCTTTCATCAATTCAATTCTTTAAAAAATAGTAGTGTACCAACAATATAAATCATAGTCAATAAAGCGAAATCATAACCAGTAGTTTCATATTTTTATATAACCGTATAACTTCAACAAAAACAAATGAATTCGCTTTCAAGCATGCGACTTTCAAACATAGTTCAATGAACGCAATAAATCACCTGTGCAGCAATATAAATTGAAGCGGGAGTCGAAAATGGAAAATGAAATGAATATATAGATAACTATGTAAAACTTTTCCAGCGAAACTGAATAAAAACTACAATTCATTTATTTGATACATTTTTTAGATTTTATACCGAATTTGATCACTGTTAAAGCACGAAGGGGAGAACTGAGGTGCTTGATGCCCTGATATCACAATTAACGAAGGCTATTTTTAGTCCGATCTACGCAGAACGAGCTTACAGTAACTTTTAGCCTTGCAGTAGTATGCTTGAGCTTGGATTTAATTTTATCAATTAAGAAATTCTTTTCATCTAGTTATTTTCCTTTTTTTGAAAAACATTACACTTGGAAATTTTCTTTTTTTTTTCGTATCGTGGAAGCGTTTTACATAATTATGTATATTACACATGGACATACCCGGAAGAACTATTTAAGGTTATACAAAAACTTATTTCATGTGAAATCCGAACCTGCGGCCCACAGCGCCAAAAGCTTAGTCACTGCGCTACCGAGATGCAGCATTAAGTACTAATACAGTCTATGAAAAGTCCACTGCTGAACATAGGCCTCCCACATAGATTGCCTCATAGTTGGGAAATTTGCCATAGTTGCCACGTTTGGGAGGGGGGTTGGCAACGGCAGTCTTTATTTTCTGGTTGATATTAGGAAAACGCTGCTGCCGATCTCCTTAGATCATTACGACACCTACGACACAATATGGGGTAGTGAATATTCTTACACCGCCACTACACGGTTAGTAACATTAAGTAACGTAACATTATTTTTGATGGTTAAACATACAAAAATTCTTATCTGCAAGAAGTTAGTGAATGCAGGTGTTTTGTGGCATTACTTGTGGGAGCCCTTTGTTTAGCAGTGTTCTTGTGATGGGATGTAATGATGATGCAAAACGATGATATTTTTAAGCTCTATTCTCTCACAGCACAAAAGTCAGATTCTGCACAAATTGCGACTACAACCCAAAATAAAATAAGTTACAGGTCGTGTTAATCGGCACAAAATTAGATTACAAAGACATTGAGTGACAGCCAGTCTAACCCTATAAATAATTTAATATATTTGGGTTTATTATATAATGTGTTTTCAAGTAAAAATTCAAATTCAAATGATTTATTTGCAAATAAGTCTTTTTATAACGCCTAAATAAGGCGAATGTAACAATTACGTACTTAATAGCCTTTTTCAGACATTGTAAATTTGAGGGCATTTTACAGGAAAGGATATATATAGAGAACATATTCTTTAAACAACTATTTAAATATATTATAACAAGAAAATAGAGAAACAGTGGTAAAATTTACAAAATAAAAATGTAGATAAATAAACTAATAAATAAATTAAATTAATAAAATATCATAATGATTTTTTTTATATATTACAATCTTATTAACTCAACAAACCTAAAAATATTCTTCCTTAGTTTACAGGAACATTTTTGAAAAAAGAAAGATTTCAGTTTTTTATTAAAAGTTCAAAATTTTGTTTATTTATAATATCTGTGGTAATTTACTGAATATTTTGATGGCCATGTAAATTAAACTGTTATCGATCATGTTAATCCTTGCTGAATAAATTCGCTGGTTTCAGTTTATGTTTACTGCAATGGTTATGTCTATAATTCTCAAAGAAATAGTTGTTTTGCGAGTTGGTCAATTTATTTTGAAAACAAAATGTTTCAACGGATTCAAAATACACAATCGAGAAATAAAATGAAAAATAATTTAAAATAAAAAAATTTGTACAACCGACTTCAATATAAATTATTAAGAATAACTCAAGAACTACTTGTCAGACCTTGATCAAATTTATATGGGACCACATGAAAAGCACCAGCTTTCAAATAAAAAAAGAATCATCGAAATAGGTTCACCCAGAAAAAAGTTAAGAGATAACGCACATTTAAAAAAAACATACAGTCGAATTGAGTACCGTCTCCTTTTTGAAGTCGGTAGAAAAAGGCCTGTATCTGCCCAGTCCACCTCTAGCAATCCACGTGCCATTGCTGAATACAGGCCTTTTTTTCGTTTTCTTTCTCGACCTACCACATGATTTCCATACGTTCCGGATTGACCGGAAAATAATGGCAAAATGATCATCAAAAACGAAATTATTTATAATCCTTTCAATAAGGTGTTTTACAATAATGTATAAGTAAAAATGAAGCATTGCAACTTTTTGGTAGGAAACCTCCCGCCAAACCACGACCACTTAGGTTACAACTTGCCAATTACAACTTGCTTGGTAGTACAACATTTTGCATGTTGGTCCACCAAGCTTGATATACCTCTATTTGGTTTCAATTAATATAAATAAGGATTTAAATAACTCATTATTTTAAGTCGAAATTAAATAAAAATTTATTGCTTCATAATAAAGATAAATTTATAAACTATTTTTTTTAATTCAACTAAAATAAGCAAGGAGTTAAACAACTCATCATTTTAAGTCGAGATTTAATATATTTTGAATAATAAAGCAAGCAATCAAAAAATGGATCAACACTTAAGCTACGGGAACCAATTTTAGACACGTCCTGTGTACCGGTGGTAATCACCCTACATAACATGTAGCTTCAGGTCCTGTTCAATAATTCTCGAAAGGGTCGCAGCAAGACTCTATATTTCATAGAATTTTTTTTGTTTCTGTATTGGATGGATAAGAGGATAAAATTAAACCCAAAAAACACAAATCTCTTTCAAAGAAGGTTAATGAGGGCTTTAGGGCTGCAAGTTCGAATCCCACACGGAAAATATTTGTATGGCCTACAAATAATTGTTATGGGTTTGAGATATGTTTGTGCTTGTGAAATGTATATATGTGAACCATAATACAGGAGAAAGTTTTGATTCCGTACAGGATTTGGTCCAAACAGCACGGGGTTATTTATAGCCAGTCTGGTACATATTTTTTTTATAGGAGAGGGGGCAAACGAGCATGCGGCTCACCTGATGGTAAGTGACTACCGCCGCCCATGAACAACTGCAACACCAGGTGAACCAGAGGAATTGCAGATGCGTTGCCGGCCTTTTAAAAAGGAGTAGGCTCTTTTCTTGAAGGTCCCTAAGTCGTATCGGTCCAGAAAAATCGCTGCTGGTAAACTATTCCACAAGGAAGTTGTGAGAGGAAGAAAACATCTTCTAAATCGCACAGTGGTGGACCGCCGCGATGTGCGTTCGTGAAATTTGGCGGCTGGGATTAATCCGAACAATTCCTCAGAGCACTCCCCGTGGTAAATGCGAAAGAAAATGCAAAGAGATGCAACATCTCTTCGCAGCGCCAATGAATCGAGCCGATCGGAAAGGACTCGGTCGTCGACGATTCGAGCCGCTCTGCGTTGTGTTGTGTTCAAGTGGAAGGAGCTGGCACTGGGGAGCCCCAGCCCAGAGATGGGAACAGTATTTCATGTGAAGACGAACCTGCTCCTTGTAAAGTTGCAGGCGTTGTGCCGGCATGAAATACTGTCCCGATCTGCTGAGAACGCCAAGCTTTTTAGAGGCCAATTTGGCCTTCTCTTCCAAGTGACCACAAAACTGCACGTCACTCGATATGTCGACGCCGAGGATTCCGATGCTGGCTGAGGTAACTATGGGAGTGCCTTGAAACTGAGGAGATACGATCTCCTCAAAACTGAGGGTTCTTTTTAGCGGTAAACGCGCAAAATTGTATCTTCTGAAGATTAAACTGGACTAGATTTAGTCGCCCCCAATCCAAGACTTTGTTCAGCAAAGACTCGACTTCAGACACAAGTTTGTTCCGGTACTCGGCGACGTTTTCACGAGAAATATTGGCACGGCCGGTGTATAGAGCATCAATAGTGCTGTCATCCGCATAGCAATGAATGCTACCGGTTTGCAACATATCATTGATATGCAGAAGAAACAACGTTGGTGATAGCACGCAGCTTTGTGGAACACCAGCGTTAATAGGCTTGCAGTCGGAGCATGCACCGTCTACAACGACCTTGATGCTCCAATCTGCAAGAAAGCTGGTGATCCAATTGCACAATATCTCGGAAAGCCCATAGGAAGGGATCTTCGAAAGAAGAGCTTTGTGCCAAACCCGATCGAAAGCCTTCGCAATGTCCAAACTAACAGCCAATGCCTCCCCCTTGGACTCTACTGCCTCCGCCCATCTATGAGTCAGGTAGACCAGAAGATCACCAGCTGATCGACCCCGACGAAAACCGTATTGGCGGTCGCTAATCAGCTGGTGATCCTCAAGGTACCGCATGAGCTGGCAATTTATAACGGACTCCATTATTTTGGAGAACAAGGGGGTGATAGCGATAGGCCTGTGGTTGGACGGGTCTGAGCGGTTGCCTTTTTTAGGGATCGGTTGGACAAAAGCTGTCTTCCATGATTTCGGGACTACGCCTAGGGAGTAGGAGTACCGGAAAAGACGCGTTAGAACCGGTGCCAACTCCGAAGTTCACGTCCTTAGCACAATTGGGGGGACTCCGTCAGGCCCACTCTACTTGTGGATGTCCAGGGAGAGGAGTGCTTTGCGAACCGAGCGCTGTGAGAACCGCACATCCTGCATGGAGTACTCACACCGCGGGATGGTCGGCGGTGTGTTCCCCCCGTCATCGAGAGTCGAGTTGGACGCAAAGAGGAAGATTAACAGATCGGCTTTCTCCTTTGCGGCATGGGCCAGTGAGTCCCTCTCTGTGCTGAGATGGAAGAGATGACTGACAGAAGTTCCGTTAGACAGCCTTGGCAAGAGACCAGAATGCACGGGTTCCCGAAGGAAGGCGAACTAGCTTCTCGCCTATTCTGCCTATGTGCTCTGACTTTGCCTTGGCAATAACTCTTTTGAAGGACCTGGAGGCGAAGTTATACTTCTTTTTAAGCATGCTGGTGTTTACATCCCGAGCCGCCGAAGCCTCAGCCCTGGCCTGATAGCACTCCTACTTACTGCGTAATGCAGCCTTACAGGAGCGACCAAACCAAGGCTGAGATCTGCCTCCGATGGGTACCACAGATGATGGAATAAATAGTTCCATTCCTTGTAGCACCACATCAGTGACAGAGTCAGCAACAGCGCTGGGATCATCCGGCAAAAAGCAAACCCATGAGTAGGATGCAAAGAAAGACCGCATTCCGTCCCAATCCGCCGACCTGTAATGCCAAACACGGCGGCAACCTGCAGAACGCAACCGCGAGACACTCCGGATCAGACAATGGTCCGAAGAGCTGAAAGGGGCATCGACGGAAACCTGATATCCGTCCAGATGAGAGGTCAGCAGAAGGTCCAACAGGGAAGGTGTATGATCCTTCACATCTGGAATCCGCGTAGGTGAAGTAACCAGTTGTGTCAGACCATATGCCAAGGCAAAGTCATAAACAGATCTCTCCGCATGATCGGTTAAACGTGAACCGAGCCATTCGGTGTGGTGGGCGTTAAAATCGCCAAAGATCACGATTTCTGCGGATGGGACCTGTTGTAGCAAGGAATCTGTAGCCATTTGGACGTGGTCGATGAGTCGGTCTGTTTCGGCATTACCGCTATGGGACCTATAGAGGCACCCGTAGACGCGCGGATGGCCGTCGCTATCTGTGCGTAGCCAAAGGATGGACAGGCCCGAACCTTCAAGACTGCCGAGGCGTCGAGAACAGATGTCCTCTCTGACGTATACGCAAACTCCAGCCCGAGGCACAAAGGAGTGTTCCAATTTGTACCGCGGGTAGGAGAGATACGAAGTATCAGCTGGAGAGGACACCTGCGTGGCAGGGGTTGCCTTGGTCTTGTTGCTCAGTTTGCCCCGAGCAGTTATTGTTTTGAGCGGAATTTTGCCCCAGAATACGTGGGGCAGCCTGGGCACCCACGCTCAGGAGTGGAGTAGCATGGTCGTGGATGCTCAGCGAGGGATTCTCCAGGGGTGCTGGTACCCGCTGGGGTAGTCTATGATTTAATTCCGCTACCATGTTGATGGGGGGGAGGGAGAATTGGTCCTCCGGTCACCTGCACTCACCAGACGAAACGCAAAAGCAGAGCTTCCACTTCACGCCGGTATTCTGTGAGGTCGTGGTACTAACCCGGCTCGAGCCGGCCCATACGTGCAACAGCAAAAGCTGCTGCGTGGCTCTACCACCGTTAAACATAAAATTAAACCCAAAAACACAAATCTCTTTCAAAGATGGCTTATCATTGAAGGCTGCGGGTTTGAATCCCGCACGGAAAGTATGGTCTACAAATAATTATTACGGGTCTGGATGTTGGTCCTTTTGACATTTATGTATGTAAGCCTGATACAAGAGAATTTCCTATATTGAAATAAAAAAGACAGCGGCGTAAAATTAACTTATCGATGACTAAAAAGACAATAACTGCACGTAAATAATAATACGCTTAGTTTTCTCCAATGTCAAAAATGTAGAAGTTTATTCGAGAAGGATAATAAAAATTTCGTTTATCTGACGTAATGAGGAATAAGTTATAGTCTTTGATAAGATGTAATTTCTTGACTTTACTACCGTTTCAAATTTTATTTCTCCTGACTGAAAACGAAATAGCAAAAAAAACTATAATATGTAAATAATAAAGGATATAAAACCATACTCATGAAATGATAAAAAATTATGTAATTCGTTGCAGAAAAGTTAAAATTTATGTAACATATATTATAGTAATAACATATTATATAATTATATTTCAGCATTGGTAATCAAAGTTAGGTCTCATCATATTAATCTATACTTTATACGCATAACTAGAATAGAAGTGTCTGTCGGTAATATCGAAATAACTGCCTTATATTGAGCTGAGGGAATTATTTGCATGTCATTAAGACATGAATAACCATTTTTAAAGATTTTGTCTGTCTATTTGGCTGTCCGGACTAATCTTCGGAATGGCAGATAGATAACAACGAAAAAAGTGATCTAGGCTATGCTTTATCCGAAAAAGTTTCAGATCTTTAGTGAAATCGAAAAATTTATAAAATTAATGGTTGTTGATGATTGAATGGTGACATTAATAGATATTACTTTCTCGCTTTTTTCACATCTCGCATTTATGCTCGTCGGTTAAAGGTAATCTTTATTTGACCCATATGTTAAATACGGGTTGTAAATGTGGTCAAAGTGACTGCGACACCACGAGACTTAACGACATCTTAAAATTGAGTAGCGTTTGAGTATTTGGCCAAATATCGCACCACTTTGACACATGAAAATTCACCCCAAACCATTATTTAAACAATAATACAGAAGCAGCAATCCACCGCCGGTCAAGCTACCGCCAAAACTCTGACAACTGAATGTAAATAATATGGACATAGATAACAAAACATAAAAGAGTGCACATTAGCATTATAAAAATTGAACCTCAACTTAACCATAAATACACCGTATATAAAGAGCACCTTTAAAATTATTATTATCTAACACTCCCACAACGCTATATTAATAGTATAGTTTTAGCACGAATGACTCGACCGGGGAAGGACCACGCTCTCACAGAATACCAGCGTAAAATAACAGCTTAATGCTGCTGTGTTTCGTATGGTGAGTGTAGAGAACCGGAGACCCTTTTTACTGGAAAAGAGGCGTTCTATCTTAGTCCTCACGGCTGACAACGCATCTGCATTTAAATTCGCAAACGAAGATAGATGTAGTTGTCTATGGGCCACAGCAACCACTTACCATCAGGTGGACTGTGTGCTCGTTTGTCACCCTTATTCTATAAAAAAAACAGCCTATAGGTTACATTAGTTAATTACACATATTTTATAAACTTAGATTTTTTTGTTGTGTAACTTTCCTAAATACCTATCATAATATTATGTAAATTTTTACTAATTACTTTTATAATCTTATCTCTAAAACAATTAAACTGATTAACAGGCAACGCTTTAGTTAGAAAGTACGTCAGTTGACAGGAACTTTCTACGTATTTAACATAAATTATTTTCTTTTCAACATTTTCTCTTATAAAGTTATACTTTATATCAATGTGTTTGCTTCTCTTATGAAATACAGAATTTTTAATCAATTTGATTGCGCTCTGATTATCTATATATTAAAGTTATGGAATTTTGTGGCTCCGCGATATCAAAGAAAAATTGTCTAAGCCACTTCACTAGCAGCTATGTACTCAGACTCTGTCGTAGACGACGCTACAGTATTTTGCTTACGACTTGACCAAGTTACAGGACCCCCATTCATTAAAAATATATACCCAGTATTGGATTTTCTGCTATCTAAATCAGCAGCAAAATCAGAATCACAGTAGCTAATCAATTCTTGATTACCATTATAAATAATAGACATTTTTAAGTATTACTTAAATAACGTATTATTCTCTTCAAAGCAGTAACATGATGCGAAGGACCTGGGTTATTGACATATCTGCTTATAATTTGTTCGCTTAGATCCGGTCGCCTTTGTGTCACGCTGTCTTGGCACGTGCCACATCTTGTCAAAGGCGCCGCCGCGACATCAAAGGTCGCTGCGTGCGGTGTACACCCGCAGGAGAACTTGGCATTTTAAAAAGGAACGCCGTAGTGAAAGGTTTTTTGCTACCTAACTTGTGTTTATTATTTATATTCGTATTTTATTACAATAACCATATGAATAAAATAGTAATATTTGATTTTATTCTTAGAATAGAAAAACTTCTAAAAATAATAAAATAAAAGCAAAAATACTAAGTGCGCCTACCAGTGTACCGACACTATCTTAGCGAACAGACTATACAACATTGACAGCATATGCTATAACGGGTCAAAAAACTAATGTCAAGAATAACAATGCTCCCACTGCTTCTCAATATGGGAAATTAATAGGCAGATTACTTGTATTCTTTGATAGTTGTACACATAAAGCAACACGGGCCGCCGAAATATCGGACGGGAGTAGCCATACGCAGGCGTTCCCCTGTGCCAAAGTATAAGTCCATATATGAAACAGCGGCCCTATGTTTACAATAAAACTAGTTGCAACCGCACTACTCACTAGACTAAATTTAGTTGCGCGACCGAATCGACGTCCCACAAAAATGCCAATCTGTTCAGTTTTTTGCTGCAAAAAGAGATCTGCTACCTCAAATTTACAAAAAGATGGCGTTATCTTTCATATGTATGTAATTATTTATAATATTAGTACTATTTATTTCTTTTTAATCTTAAAAATTTTACTAATAACAGTCCATAGTTGCCATAGTAACGGTCGTGTTGTTTCGAATTTGTTTACCACCACAGGCCACTCGCCCTCATACAATATGCGGTTCGGTCGAACGATTGATTTTAGTCTGTATCCGAGTTATTGCTGTCACCGAGCGATAGTTTTGATAATATACCGGTTTGTAAATAGTTATCGATGAAAATGGCAGATGGCAAATATGGCCTATACAGCTATGTGTTTTGTGCATATAATTATTTTTGAGATTATGTTTTCTGATTTTTTTAAAAAACCTCCACACTAGGATTTTCTCCTGTATCGTGAGGGTAGTTTACACACATAAATTTCACAGGGACAAACATCCTGACCCGGAACAATTATTTGTAGACCATACAAATACTTGTTCCGTGCAGGATACGAACCCGCGGCCCTTAGCGCAGCAACTCATTGCTAAGCCACTGCGCCACGGAGCCGTCTAAGATTAAATATTAAAAGATGAAGATAATAAAATACTGAATGATGATATATATAGGACATATGTCATCATTTTTATAACAAAACATAAGAGAGCGCACTCTAGCATTATAAAAATGGAACCACAACTTAACCATAAACCAGCGTATACAAAGAGCACTATTAAATTTATTATTATCTAATACAAGTGATCGTAAAGGAACGTATATTGTTATGCCAACTTTAGTGCATGTATAGATTTTATGTCTCACTTTAGATTTAAAGGGTTGTTATAGATAGCATCTTTGCAGTGAAACCTACTCACCTTTATTAAGCCAGATAGTAGACAGGGCTAATCTCGTTTATCTTTCAAGCCTTAATTTTAGAAATAGTAATGGCGTCTTTTGTTAAAACTTTTTTTGATAAGTGGTTGCTGCCTTTTGTGTCCACTCTTATCTATGTCAATTTAAATTAAACTTTTTGCAATATACTTAATGGTTCGTATCAAATTATTCACATCGGAACATTAATGGAATGACCTCGGTGTTTACTGCCTTTTTATCTGTCGCAGATGTTTTTCTCTGAAATTGTTTCAATAATAGAAATTTCGGAAAAGTATAAAATACCATGTTGACCGTGTCCTTCCGTAGGTGTCGTAAGACGTGACAGGGAGTATTTCTAATAACAATTAAAAACTAAAAAAAACTGCGGATGCCAATCTGCCTACAAATTGTGGCAACTATGGCAAATATAAGTAAATGTAAATATAATAACCCTATGAAGCCATCTATTGAATAGGCCTATGTTCAGCAGTGGATTATTAATAGGCTGTAACGGTAACGGTATAAAATGACATGGCGATTCAATCGAATCGATCAAATTATCGACTTATAAGAGTTTTATTTTAAAACAGTAATTCTAGAAAACACTTAAAAATAAAAATTAACATCGTGTCTCGTCGTTTTAATCTAATACTACTTAAAACACTGTATTAAAAAGGACAAAGGTTGTGAAAAATCTTAGAACTGTTATAAATTTGACCTTAATTTGACGTAAGTGTAGGAATAAAAAAAACATTGAATCTAAAATATAGATCATAATCATAATCATCATTATATGCAATAAATATATGTAACAAAATATTTTAAAATATTTTATATAAATAGATTTATTTTTCTATACATACATTAATGCGATCTCCTAATAAAATTATTAAAATATACATACATAAGACTGATTCTTAAATAAATGCGAACCAACTTCTTGAAGTAGTATCTTTAGGCGCTTTTCTGATGTCAATGTTGCTTTTAGTAAAATCAATCATTCATTTAATGTAAAGTCATAGACTTAGAATATACTGGCATACTGCCGTATTTGTATTTGTACTACTGCGTCGATTTAAAACAAAACTTAAATAATGTTAGAAAATTCAACCGCATTACCAAAAATAATGCGGTCATCTCTTTTTTTACATATATTTTGTTTTTTGTTATTATCAATCTAAATTAAAAAATGAAAAAAAAGGCAAAAAGTTGTCTTGCAAAAAATCTATATTACTGACTGCTATCGGTTAGACTTCAATATATTTAATACAAATATATTTACTTGTTTTTTGGTCTTGACCTATAGCTTTAGTTGTGCGATTATTATTGACGAATATTATTAAAAAATTATAATAGAAATGTGTGAAATTGTCAGATTGTACCACGTATAGGTTTTTGCCATAACACAGAACCATAGACCAACTAATTCCACTATTAAAGAATTTCTATAAATTAAGGTCAATCTATTTAAAAATAAATTAATTATATACTTAAGTCGACATATATAGTTGTTAAATTCGTTAGTAGGTATTACAATGTAATGTAAATAAATAACGTCATGGCAATTTATCGAAAGTAAAGCACACCTGAATCGCAATCACAAACGAGGTGCGCAATATCTTTAACAGGAATCTCTGGTAATGTAATATAAAGAAACGAATAAATAAATGCTTGTTTCAGTAACGTGTTAAATGTGCCTTGATAGCGATAGCTCAATAAGTCTCTTATCTAGGTAGATACGAGACATATTGAGCTATCCCGTTATGATGAATATATATGTTATGATGAATATTGGCAGTATAATATCCAGCAGGTGCTGCATACTATACTGCCAATATTCATGATTAAACTGAGATACAACAGTCTACTGCTGCTTTGCCACTTACCTAGCTGGATTACTAGGCATAAAAGACAGTAAAGTATATGCACGTAGTAACGCAAAAAAGATCTAAGTCACACTACGGTCACAAATAAGATATATGCGTGGTATATTTTACGTGGGTGGCGTATTTTACGTGGTAGAGCCATGCTGCAGCTATATTAGTAGTATAGTTGTAGTACGAATGAGTCGGCTCGACTGGGAAGGACCACGCCTCACAGAATACCAGCGTAAAATAGCAGCTTAACACTGCTGTGTTTCGTATGGTGAGTGTAGAGAACCGGAGACCCTTTTTACTGAAAAGAGGTATTCCATCTTAGTCCTCACGGGTGACAACGCATCTGCATTTTGATTCTTTATTGAAGACAGATGTAGATGTCTATGGGTCACAGCAACCACTTACCATCAGGTGGACTGTGTGCTCGTTTGTCACCCTATCCTATAAAAAAAAAAAAAATGCCAAACTAACTTTCAAAAAACAAGAAACGGACACCTTTTTTCTGAAAACGAGGCATTCCATCCTAGTACTCAGGGGTGAAAACGCATCAGCATTTTGAATTATAATGGAGGATAGATGGAGATGTATATGGGTAACAGCATCTAAATATTTATCATCAGATACGAGTATGTGCTGTGTATCATGTGCGTCATGGGCTGTGTGCTCGTTTGTCACCCTTATTCTATAAGATTTTTTTTGCGACGATATCCATAATATAATCTAAATAACTTTAGGTCAGAAATCTTGCATGCGAAACATAACCGCATGAATATCAACTTGTAATTTTTTTTGAGAAAACAGAAGAGTACAATCTGCCTTTGTCTTGCGTATGTGGACAATGAGAAAGCCTTTGATTCTGCCGAAATTTGGGCGGTGCCAAGTTGATTGTCGGTATATCGACGTGCTGAAGTGTATGTACAGTAGGGCTACGATGGCTATCCGAGTACAGATCCAGAGTATGAAACCTATCCAACTGCACAGAGGTGTCAGACAGGGTGTCGAAACCCCGAAACTCTTCACCGTTGCATTGGAAGACGTTTACAAGCTTCTGGACTGGAAAGGATACAGTATTAACATCAATGATTGATGATTAGTAAGCGGAAGTGGCAATGGGCCCATCATATAGCTCGAAGAACCGACAACCGATGGGGAAACAAGGTTCTCGAGTGGCAGCCTCGTACCGGAAGGCGAAGTGTGGGGGGGCCCCCCATTAGATGGAGTGACGACCTGGTAAGACATGCAGTCGATGGATGCTCCATAGCTTACTGAACGACCCCAGATTTCTCATACGGCCAACAGTGAAGGACCACGTCTCAAGTCCATATGTTATCACTAGCAACACGCACTGGTTGCACACTCTTGTTTTGAAGTTTCTAGGTAGGCGTGACGAAAATACTTGATGAAGTACAGTTCATTAACAAGACCGCACGGAAATTTAATTACAGCTAAAACAATTTAGGTTAGGGTTACGGATAAAACGTTCTGTTTTAACATGCAAGCAAGAAGGAAAACTAGTGATTACAATTTTATTTTAGCATGAAAAGCTTGTTAAGTAAATAACCGTACATAGTCAAAGACTGCAGACCAGTAATGTGACACATTTCGATAAACATATCATAATCATTTTCTAAAGATTATCCGCGTCTTGTTACGATTTGGGGCAGCAGGCTCGGTTCCATTTTCTCCTAAGTACATACATAAAGCAGCTTGGGTTTTTGGGATAATACCGCAAGATGGGTAAACAGATAACTTTAATTTTGATTTTTTTTTGTTGACTGCTTGGTAGCCCAGTGATTAAGCGGCTGCGTGACCGCGGGTTCGAACCCTGGACCGAACATGTGCTTGTATGGTCTACAAATAGTTGTTCCGGATCTAGATGTTTGTTCATGTGCAATTTATGTTTATAAATCGCGTCCGTAATACAGGAGAAAAGAAAAAGAAAATAAAGAAAAATATTTACGAAAATTAAGTCTATCATCAGTAAAACATTTTCGCAGACCAAAATAAAAAAAAATGTTATCACAATATGTATTCCTACATATTTTATACAACCCTTTAAAAGTCGGCGTTGATTACGACAAATGAATAATGAACTTTTATGGCGCTCAACGAAAAATAAAAAAGGTTATAAATTAACCCTGACAATGTGGGGTACGGAGATGATTAATTTGAATAGAAATCATGAAAAATCAAAATTCAAATTACAAAAATATTATAGTAGGATATATAACCAACGGAAAGGAAAATATCAAATTAAATTAAATTTACAATGTCATTTATTGAATAAAACTATATTTACAGATTTAACCGACTTCAAAAAAAAAGAAGGAGGTACTCAATTAACTGTATTTATTTTTTATGTGTGTTACCTCAGAACTTTTTTCTAGGTGAACCGATTTTGATGATTCTCTTTTTATTTGAAAGCTAGTGCTTTCATGTAGTCCCATATATTATTCCATATAATGTGTCCTTGTGTTAGTTTGTTTTCATAATATAATTGTGTTTGAAGTATTAGTCCATATAATTTGATCAAGATCTGACCAGTAGTTTTTGAGCTATCGTTAATAATGTGTAAGTTTAATTGACTTCGACTACATTGATGATGTTGTCATTTTTATTTATATTAAAGTCGGTTGCACAAAATTTTGAATATTACCACTTGTATGAAACATACGAGGGTGGATTGAAAAGTACTCGGCCTAACACAGATCCATTCAATTCTAAAATCAAATCTACCCACATTATTTAGTTCAGTTCAGACTAGTTCATTGTGTGAAGTTCGAAACGTGTGCGATAATTAGTTGTGATTTTATAAATTTATTAACAAAGTAATCGGACATAATTTCCGCGAATGGAGCAAATCGAGCAGCGTGCCGTCATTAAGTACCTCCATAAGAAGGGCTATCATCAAAAGCCATCCATGATGACATGGTCAGTACATTAGCGATTGTGCTCTGTCATATTCATCCGTCAAAAAATGGATAGCAGAATTTAAGCGTGGTAGAGAGAGTGTGAAAGATGAACCCCGCTCTGGAAGGCCTTCGACGTCAACTACTGACGAAAATATTAAAAAAGTACTTGATTTAATAATGGGAGACCGCAGATTAAAAATTAGAGAGATAGCCGAGATTATAGGCATCTCTTATGAACGAACTCAAAACATCATTGTCAACGAGTTGGGTTTCCACAAGGTGTCTGCGAGGTGGGTTCCGCGACTGCTTTCAGTTGAACAAAAAAGGACGCGATTGACTATTTCACGCGACTGTTTGGAGTTATTTGAAGCCGATGCAGATGATTTTTTGAATCGTTTTGTTACTATGGACGAAACATGGGTTCATTACTGTACACCGGAAACAAAACAACAATCAAAACAGTGGAGAAGACCTGGTTCACCACCCCCTAAAAAGGCTAAGTCGATTTTGTCGGCAAATAAGGTGATGGCTTCAGTATTCTGGGACTCGAAAGGTGTGATTATGATTGATTATCTTGAAAGGGGTCAGACTATAAACTCTGATTACTACTGCACCTTACTACGTCGTTTACGAGAGGAAATAAAAGAAAAACGTCGAGGAATGCTCAGAAGAAAAGTCCTGTTTCATCAAGATAACGCCCGTGTTCACACGTCAGTACAGTCAATGGCTGAAATTCACAACTGTGGCTTTGAACTGTTACCGCATCCGCCGTATTCACCTGATCTGGCACCATCAGACTTCTTTCTGTTCCCTAACCTAAAAAAGCACTTGGGAGGTCAAAGATTTTCGACAAACGACGAGGTCAAAGCAGCTGTAGACGCATATTTTGACTCTAAGGAAGAATCATTTTTTTTCAACGGTCTAAATGCTTGGAAGGGGAGGTGGCAAAAGTGTATTGAACTTGATGGTGATTATGTAGAAAAATAAAAATATTACTGATTTAGTATGTGTTTATTTTCTTGGTTAGGCCAGTACTTTTCAATCCACCTCGTATTATGTTGTACATTTAAAATAAATATAATTATCATAATTTTGCTATATTTTTAAAATTTAAAACGTAGTATAGATTTAAATCTAACTAAAAGGTTACACACACTATTAAAAAAGCTAATTGACATTGTATAAAACAGATAAAATATAATGTATCTTCATAGCAAATAATATTACCAGACATTTAATTTAATTTATATCTTAGATTTTGATTTATTGATAAAATTGTTAAAATTAGTTAAATAATAATCTAATTCGATAATGTGTTAATAATAATTTCATTTTCAATAAAAATATTTATAATATTTTCATTGATTTATACATTTGTACGCCACAAAGGCCAAACATGATTGATCCTTTTAATGTATCTGAACAACCTGCATGCTTTGTATGTATACTCATGTTTACACAAATAAATATCTTGTATCTTGTATAATAAAGAAAAAATTAAACCAAAAATTTTAATTATCATATATTTCTACTCCGGTAGTATCGTGCCAAGAACGCTGGCTGCGTTTCCTCGCTGAATGGCTATACTTAGCCTTTGAGCGAGAAAAGAGCCAGCCCTCTTATCACCAGCAGCGACGGCTAGTCGCGGATTAAATTCCTTTAGGAACTTCACCACACGTGGACCTCACGGATCCATAGTCTTTACAGCAAAAGGCACAAATAAGTAGTCATCACTCAGAGACTCATATTTGCGCCACTTACTTAATTCAGCTGCCTCTGATGCCGCCCCGGCTTTAAACGAGCTACTTTTGAGATAAGAGGCCGCCAAAGTGTCTACGCAAGTAGCATCCCTCACAAGGGCTTTACCTCTCTCCCAAGGAACCAAAGTCATACCGTCGGGTCTCTTGCCATCGTCTCTAAATATTGCACAAGGCTCTAAAACCAAGAGAATATTTAGACAAGAGCTCTTCGGATGACATCGTTTAAAGAAGCGTGAACGTAAACTCTACCTACATTTTTCTTACAAGCAATGTGCCGAGATTACTATAAAGTAATATATACCATAAAATATACCATAAGGTAAAGCGTGTAACCATTGACTAGATTCCTTAGTCGAAACAGATAGAAGGCGGGCCTGAGCTTGGTCACTATGGAAATTATGAAACACATCTTTCTGCACACTCCGTGATCATCATCATCATCATTACAGCCCTTCACAAGTCCACTGCTGAACATAAGCCTCAGCCAAGGATTGCCACAAAGCACGGTCTTGAGCCACCTGCATCCATCGACTTCCTGCATGTCTTAACAGGTCGTCACTCCATCTAGTGGGGGGGTCACCCTTCACTTCGCCTACCGGTACGAGGCTGCCACATGAGAGAACCTTTTTTCCCCATCAGTTAACGGTTCTTCGAGCTATACGGCCGGTCCATTGCCACTTCAGCTTACTAATCCGTTGAGCTATGTCGGTCACTCTGGTTCTACTGCGGATATCCTCATTTCTAAGTTTATCACGCAAAGAAACTCCGAGCATAGCCCTCTCCATAGCTCGCTGAGCGATATTGAGCGTCCTTATATGGCCAGCAGTGAAGGACCACGTCTCAGATCCGTAAGTCATCACTAGAAACACGCACTGGTTGTACAATCTCGTTTTCAGGTTTTGAGGTATACCTGACGAAAAGAGAGTTGAATCAGTCGATTTACCTCTCGGTCGAAGTTGAACTTACCTAGTCGGACTATTTGTCTCAGGTAAACATACTCGTCAACAACTTCGAGCTTAGTGCTCCCAACAAATACCGGCATAGGTGTAACATGGACCTATCCGTTAGGAGACACTATTGAGGTTATTGAGCATAGTGCTTCGGACTTCAAGCGATTCTGTCATAAGGACTATATCGTCAGCAAACCAAAGGTGAGTGATGTACTTGCCATTGATGTTAATACTGTATCCTTTCCAGTCCAGTAGCTTGAAAACGTCTTCAAATGCAGCGGTGAAGAGTTTCGGGGATATAATGTCACCCTGTCTTACACCTCTCTGCAGTTGGATAAGTCTCGTACTCTGGTTTTGTACTCGGATAGCCATCGTAGCCCTACTGTACAAACACTTCAGCACTTCGATATACCGACAGTCAACTTGGCATCGCTGAAGGGACTGTAGCACCGCCCAAATTTCGATGGAATCAAAAGCTTTCTCATAGTCCACATACGCAAGGCAAGGTGGCAGATTGTACTCTTCGGTCTTCTGTACAATTTGCCGAAAGATATGTATGTGGTCTATGGTACTAAAGCCTTTTGGGAAACCGGCTTGTTCGGGAGGCTGGGAGTCGTCGAGTCTGCATGCGAGACGATTCGTAATGACTCTCGAAAACAGCACGTAGACGCGGCTCAGAAGGGAAATCGGTCTGTAATTCTTTAAGAGAGCGTTGTACCACCTTTCTTGAAGAACAAATCCACAGCACTTCTCCTCTACGCCTCCGGAGTAGTCCCACCATAGAGGACGGAATTAAAGAGCATCTGAATGACTTCAAGTACTGGTTTCAGAAACCCGCCGCTTTCAGAAGCTCCGCTGTAATTCCATCCTCGCCTGGGGCCTTGCCGTTTTCAAGGTGCTGGAGAGCCATTCTAATCTCATTCATTCATTCTGATTTCATCGAAATTGTGTCGGATAAGACTTGCACTTGGATCGTTACTCACATTTGCGTGTGGCTAGCCAGGATTAGCGGGGCCGCCGGGGACTGGGGGCCGTCTCTTCGTAACTTTCATCATGGGGGTATATTGCCATAGTTGCCACACTTGGCGAGCTGGTTGTGGGTTTTTTTATTATTATTTTGCTGTTATCAGAAAGATGCTGCTGCCCATCTCCCACTGTCCCACTGTCCCACTGTTCCCCACTGTCGCCTCTTACGACACCCGCGGGAAGATATGGGGTATTGGATATTCTTAACCGCCACTACACGGCAACTGCACACTCCGTACTAACGAAATATCCCCCTGTTTTTGTTGATTAACTTCCAGGGAAACATTTTCACCGAAACAGAGCGTTAGCCATGTTTGCCTACTTTATTATTAAAAATTACAATTACTTCAAATTACGAAATTACTCGTATGTTACATAACTCATTGACACTATCCATGGAAGCAAGGAGAGCAGACAATGCAACGCTAAAAAGATACCACCAAATTTTATAGGTGAAGTAGCTTGAGTCCTGGCTGTTGTATTTAAAGTTAAATTTAGAATTTTTTCTTTAGCAATTTTAAGTTTATATTTTAAAATATCTGAAAATTTCAAGGCTGGACTCGAGCGTAGTATGTAAATTTAGGTACAAGAAGGCAATATTTTAAAATAGTAAGAGCAATGTGCAGATCATAACCTAGCAGGTAGAGCGATTCCACACTGACAGGTTTTATTCCTGGCTAAATATGATTGCAATTTTGATTGAATTATCTCTGTTAGAACTAGATAAATTTTACCTATTTTTAATTCCCGACATTTCGGGTGCTTTGCAGCACACTTGGTCACGGAGGGACTAAGGTGTTTGACGTCCGATGTCAAATTTAACCCTGAGTACCTTCATCTTTTTTATTATTAATTTTGGTCCCATCTACGCAGAATGAGCTTACTGTGTTTTATTTATTAATTATGGGATCCTAACACCCAGCCATCTTCTCTATTGAAATTAGGATGTTTTTAATAGATTTATTCAAATTTTTTTTTAATTTCAATGGCCTCGCGAATCATCATTGGTGAGAATCGGTATTCTTTTGCGAGGATTTGTTTGGTTGTCCCAACCATTACATCAGATTTGATAGACGATAGACAATAAAGTCATTTATACCTAAAATTATATTCAGTTGTCTGACTCCATTAACATGCAAAGCTTATAAATTAATAAATTCATAATAATTTAGAAACAGCTTATAAAATAATAATACCTATAGAGTTCTAATGTAAAATAATTATATCCGAATGTGCTGAACGGAGCCAATAACGAAGAGTTATGAACGAGACTCGATTTTATTTTTCGATTTGAATCGGTTTGGGAGTTATATTAAAAACAGAATCGAAACGAAGTGAGTTCGGATCAAAAACTGAATTTATTTCAAAATCAATGTTAGGAGTAAGGTTTGTGGGACCGTTTTCTCTAAATTGCACAACTTAATTTGTGCAGACCACTGGGCTATCTTCAAGCTATTATAAACATCATAATATTCTTTAGATAGTATACGTCTTATTTAGAAATTATGGTATGGTAGTGAACTCGTTGTCTGTGTAATGTAATATACTTGCTCTCTATATCCTTCAGACCGAAACACAACAGTGCAAGCACTTTTTGGCGGCAGAAATAGGTAAGGGGGTAATATTTACCCCGACGGACGTCTAGGCAGGAAAGAAGTCCTACAACCTAATAAATTAGAACACGTTAGTGAAATGTTATGTTATCCATCAAGATACACATACCACATACTGAATAAACCTGTTAGAAGGTCACCTTTGTAAGATTTAATCAGCTACTAAAATTATGTACAGATTATAAAAGTAATATGATTTATTTTAATCACGCAAAAGTGTTCTCGACTTTTGAATTATCGATAATAACTTTGTAATTAATATGGTTTTAAAAAACAAGTATTGAGTTGTGGTCAAGGCAATCGCCTTATATTCAAAGTAAGCACAACCTAAACAGCTCGAGTTGCATACCTTACAGCGGTAACTCACAGAATACTTAAAAGATTACAGCAACATTATCCTGCTATTTTACGTTGATACTCTGTACGAGCCGGGCCGGCCCATTCATTCCAGCCATATTGCAGCTACAGCTTGACTTTACCACGTAATATACATTGCATTGTCAACCCTACCTTAATATTTGCAAATAAATGATTTTATTTGATTTGATATTAAGGCGCACATTGCAAGATTCCCGAACAGAACAAGTATTAGGTATTTAAAGTAAAAAATTTTCAAAAAGAAAATTACCACCGCACTAGAAATATCACCCTTATAGTGGAGAAACGGTGCTGGGGAAAGGACAAGGACTGGCTATGTCGAACTCGCACCGACTAAAACCCCATGGTGTTCCCCCTTCGCCGCATATTGGCAGGGCCACGGGAACGCTTTCGCACACATCTGCGGCCCCACCAGCATCGGCCGCCTCATCAAGACTTCTCCTCCCCCTTTTCCTTCTTAGGTAAGGCACCAGGAAAACAGGGCGCGCCTTCATCCGCGGTCTCAACTCCACTTGCGAAACGAATCTCTCTCCCTCCGCCCTCCCCCACCCGAGCACGAAACGCCGAGGCCAGGAAAAAACCGGCTCCAAAGCCGCATCAACGGTGTGTCACTGCCAGATTCGCGGAGGATAGGGCGAGTGGCGCATCGAAATACCAACACTCCTCTTAGCCCGCGACTACAACTCGGTTGCGACGGGAAGGAGGAGAGGACACCCCTCCCGCCACAGTCCACCAACGCGCATCCGGGGTGAGCTAGGCAAGTCCACTCAGAGCGGCCACCTCGGGCCAGCTAAATGAGTTCTTCTTTGTTCACCGCGGTTAACCAAGCCACGGCTACTATAAGGCCCAATAGACCCCCCCGAACGGGGACCCGTTCTAAGTAGAACGGGTTCCCTAGTTCTACTAGTAGTAGCCCCGGGTTAACCTAACTTAAATACTAACGCACTTTCTTTTTAAAAATTATAAATCCTAAAAACTAATTTAGTTAAAGGCTATGACATCGAAAGCGTATAGAAGCAAAGTTAAAGAATATGTGTACATACAATAAAACGAGCCCAAAATAGGGTTTTAATCTTGCTAGCAATTTCATCGCAAGCGTTTTCTGCAAAGTTATACAACGTTATCAGAGTTTAAAGCTTGCTCTATTGAATCCTATTCCATTTTTAACTGCGGTACAGTAAAGCTCACGAGATAATTATAAAAAACATGAAAAGTGATATAAAGAACTTCTTTATAGGCCCATAACAGTCCACAGATGCACATGGAGCTATGGACTTTATGGATGATTGTAGGGAAGATTTCCTTAATCGTCACGCTTGGCAGGGTCGACATTCGCGGTGCCGCCATACGTCTCGCACAAATGACGCTGCTGTCTGTATTTTTTAGTTAGAGACTTTCGTTATTTTTAACATGTTAGTTCCAATTTACCTTATAACTAAATAACACACAACAATTAATTGAATTACTTGTACCATATACTTACTAAATGATACACCATTTGACAATGGTTTAGAGAGAATGCTTTGCTATTTTTAACATATTAGTTCCAATGTACTTTAAAACTAAATAACACAAAACAATTCATAAAAATACTTGTACAATATACAATATATTACTAACTAAATGATACACAATTTGACAATGATTTAGAAAGCTTTGATATTCACCTATGTTACACATTTTTATGTTAGTTTATTGACCAATAGTTTTTTGGTGGAAAGGTCTATAATAGTTAATAAAACCACATCACCAATGTTCAGTAATTTATTAACATAGTTAAAGTACAACAATGGGTACAAACGTTAACTTATATAATTATAAAATTACCCTTATCATAAAAGCGTTTATAGAGTACTAGAACTACGCACTAAAATTACATGTCTTCGTCGCAAGAGTTTTGGAGCAAGAGGGTTAGAGTTGGTCTCGGATGCGGAAGCGTTAGCTTCTGGGTTGCCAGTTATTCTCTATGACCATAAACTAAAACGCCACATTTTTATCTCGTGATGGTTCTTGGAACATTACGTGAGCATACAATCTTTTATTGTGTGCATGTTTCGCAATTTGGAGATTGTTTCTTTTTCATCCTGTCGTCGGTTTTTAAGTGTGGTCTAAACGAGATGGTTGTACCTGGATGGCATATGTTTTTTCTGGGCATTGAACCATTAGTCGGCTCTTACGCACCCACGGAACAAAACGTGGTGATGAAATCTCTTACATCGCTTTTGCACGGCTGTATGTGAAAATAATATCATTAAATTCACAATCATTAAAATATTTTAACAATAATATTATCTGTCAAACAATCGCAATTATAACCCAATTACTGAAATATTAACAATATAATATTGCAAGAGATTAATAATATCCATGTCACCCTTCAAGCCAACTAATTAATCATTGTTCCTTATTTACTTTTTCCTTACTTTTTTTTAATATTTCCTACTTTCAGTTAGCAAGCGTTTATGAATAATGACATTATGTTTTATCACATTATTTTATATAAAGAAAAATGTTGTTATTCACTAAGTATATATGAGTTTTTATTCAATTTATTCCACACACATACTTACAGTACGACCACATATAAAATGGCATACGTTACGAATTACAGTAATGTACCATTAACATTTCAGTCTTTAAAAGTCGACTGCTGAACATAGGCCTCCCCCATTGATTGCCTTATAGAAACGAGGCGTTCCATATTACTTCTCAGGAGTGGCAACGCATCTGCAGTTTGATTCTTAATCGAGGATAGATGTAGATATCTAAAAGCCACTGCATCCACTTACCATCAGGTGGACTGTGTGCTCTTTTGTCACTCCTATTCTCTAAAAAAATGCCAGAAGAATCTAACGTCAATAGATTGCGTTAGAAATAGTATCTCTATGGAAGATAGAATCTCTATACCTAAACCCTTACCTACTTTTACTACCTTTTTAAATCTCTATTAACAAGTTTAAATATTTTATTAAACAAAACTGTATAAAAGGTTTAAACCCAAAGATCGCTTCCAAGCTGTTTCTTAAATAAGTTTTGTAAGTAGTTTATATAACCTGTGTTCTTATTGTGTAATATGGAAGAACCAGCAAGAAACCCAGCGGGACTTTTTAAACATAAAGGAGTCAGTCGTTTTGGGCCCACTAGAAATTTTAACGACCCTTAATGGTATTACATAGAAAAAAGTTACCAATTTATTATAATAAATGGCCTATAGATTTAATGAATATCTAAACGGAATCAAGAAATCTAAAAAATTAGTGGTTTTGATATTCCGTGTTCTGTTAATGTAATATGGGAAAAATGCGTGTAATGAATCATTTTGCAGTTTCTATTAAAAGAAAAATGTTTTTTTACAAAGATAACTTATTATACACGTATTATATTTATACTTATTTGTATATTGTATATTTATTACTAAAAAGGGATACCACTGAGATTTTTATCCTATTTCTAAAAGTGTTAGCTTATATCATATAACATGGTTCAAAGACACCGTGGAACGAAACGCTATTTTGTCATTGACTTCGTGCTGGGTAATAACCGACGGCCATATTATAATAATATAAGCATCATATCTATGTCTGTGCCGGCGGCCGGGTATTACTTTACGGCATTGACATTCGTCACGCTGATGTTTTTTGTACTTATTGCATCTGGAAGATCAGCATACACTGAAAACAATTAAATAATATTTGTGGATTTCGACGCACTGTGCGAAGACAATAACTAGCCGAGACAGGAGCAGATGTGCGCCAACTTTTATATTTGTGGATTTCTCAAGAGGTGAGTATCTTATCTTATGGAATGCGAAGAATTCAACTGTACAAAACCTACAATTGATTTAAAGTTTCAAACTTTTATGTGAAATATATCTTATTTTTGTCACTCTAGAAGTTCTAGTCCAAAAATATTATACTACGGAAACGAAAACTACTAATTTTCGTTTATAATGTATTACATTTTATTTTATTTTTACTGAATATTGAGATATGGTACGATTTTTTAGAAATAATAAATGACCCACTCCACAGACACTTAACGATCTATACATGTTTTAGTACTTAATTATTTTAAGTTTGTAAAAATACTAATAAATATCCCTTCATATTACTAACAAATTCATATGTCAATGTCTAATCAATGCAACAAGTGTTGGATTATATTATACAGGTTAGCCAAATATTCCACATTATGTATTTAATTCGCCAATGACATTCGAAAATGAAAACTAACGAGTTTAATTAAAAGTATATGTGAGTGTATAATAAGTTTACTTTTGCTCCTAGAATTTTGAAAAAATTAAATTTATGTTGAATTACCTAAAACAAATAACAAACACAATTTTATTAATATGTTAAAAGGTTAAAAGTGTCAAAGTATTGAAGTGTTATGTTATTTGTAAAATCTAATTTAATTAATAGATAAAATAAACTCACACAAAATATACACAAATCTATGTTAAAAGTGTCTGTCAGAGTAACTATATCCACAACCGTTACATCCTATCAAAAGCCCATTGGTGAACATAGACCTTCCTCAGATTTCCTCACAGGAGGATACTTGCTATAGTTGCCATGCTTAGTAGACAAGTCGGCAACCACAGTTTTTATTGGTAGTTGTTAATAGGAAGAATGAATGTACTCACATTCCTTCTGAATTTAATATTTATAGATATAGATAACATAAAATAAATGGATGTTATTAGGAATACATATTAGTGTTAATATTTGATCAAATACATCTACTATTTATGTTCATTATATTTAAACTTTTGAATGAATGAAACAAGAATTTTGTTTACATTATTTTTATTTTATTTTGTTGATTGTAGGTAATGTACATTCTTTCTGAGTTTAATATTTCTTTACTTCTTTATTTTTATTTGCATTCCCAATTTTTTCAGTTACACCTACTTGATGCAGTTTGTTATAACTGCCTAAGAATATTGTAAGAAAGTATTGAAACTGCTCGTTCCATTAGAAGATTTGTATTCCATGGATCTTCAATTTTAAGAGCTCACCACACACGGGCTGTGCCAATTAACTCAGCAGAAAGAGATATTATTTTGCAGTGGATACCATCACACCAGGTACTTACTTTACTTTAACAGCCTGTAAGTGATCCCCGCCTGAAATAGGCTTGCCCGGAGGAGTTGGCATAATCGCTTTGGCACACAGATTGATGTTTGTAGTATCATACACCTCGCACTACAAACAATTTGGCTATTCACCACCAGGTTATTTTTAACTTTGCAGCCTATCAAAGTTTACTGCTGAACAAAAAAGTGTTCAGCTTATAGGAGATATTCGATAACCACAGTTTTTTCTTTAGTTGTTATTAGATAGATGTTACTTCTTCCTTACCTTACCCCATATATATATGTGCCTTTGTACTTAATACACAAGTAATATTTTTACCTTTAATGAAATTAGTTTAAATAAAACGTCTAAGAACTTGTATTTAGTCAAATAATGTTATAATTCTAAAATAACTACTTTAATTGTTTACCTTTCTGATTTGATGTATTTTATTTCTTTTACCTTAGTGGAATCTGGTTTACTACAAAAGTATTATGAAGGGAAACGAGTACATGCTATTTATATATAATTTAAGAGGCATTAAGACTGTTTATTAGTAATAAGATTGAAATAAATAAAATATTAATAAATATTATTATTTAAGTGGTAGACACTGTAAAACTATAGTCTGTTCGGTTAGTTGATGAAAAAACACTTTTCAGATGGATCATTTAGAATGAGTCTGCAATCTTGTCGGCCGAGAGCTTCTACAACTGTATGGAGACACAAATGATAACAGGGATATGGAATTACAATCCATGAATATTGAAGACATCGGTAACATCCCACAATCACCCTTATGCCTGTAACTGTAATTCCTGCCATTTCCAGAGCGGCATCAACAATTACTATAATAATATGCAGACCTTTTCTGTCAAAAGGTTTAAATTATTTCTTAAGCAAAATTGTTTAGTAAGGGTTATTATACTACTAGAGAGTAAGTACATGACTGATAATAACCCCTGGAATGAGGTGATCGCTACCATGCTGTTTCTAAATGTTTTCAAAACAATTTTATAAAATATTATATTAGAACCAGTGGTAAAAGTAAAAATGACTTTTAATAAGTATTATATATTGTAAACTATATTGAATAAAAATGATTCTATTCTATCCTGTGGCTAGTTATGAGCGTGCTGCTTCTACTTCCCGTCACTGTATTTTTAAGTTATGTAATCATTTATCTAGATTCTTAATACCTAAACTAAAAAGAAATACTAACCTAAAAGAGAGATTGCTGATTGATAACTCATTTTATGTGCCACTGTGCGCTCGTATTTGTGAATACCACTTAAATGAACTTCACAATGATTGGAATAATTTATACACAAGTAGTAATGATGCATATTTATATAGTAATATAAATATGCATCATTACTATATATAGTAGTTTTTACAGTTGCTACGCTTGTGGCAACCAAAGCTTTTGTGGTATTCTATAGGAGATGTTGCTGCTTATCTCCTGGTAGCTTTATTTTAATCTGTTACGACTTTTACGACACCATACGGAACGAAACGCGATAGCAGTTGACGGAAGGGCTATACAATATTTTACATTAATATTTAATTTAGGAAGACCTATGTTCAGCAGTGAATTGTTGTAATGATGACAAATAAAACCAATAAAACTTGTAATTATTGTTGCTTACTTGACCTGTTTCTACTATGTGCCTTATTATAAATAAAGCGCCTAATTTATAAATAAACGCCTAGCAAGTTGAATAGATGCTCTGATACCTTTTCGTATCTCTTTCAATTGACAATCTCCTTTTGTTTTTTTATAGAATAAGTGTGACAAACGAGCGCACGGTCCACCTGATGGTAAGTAGATGCTGTGGCTCAGACATCTACATCCTCGTTTAAGAATCAAAATTCAGATGCATTGTCACCCTGAGGACTAAGATGGAGTGCTTCGTTTCCAGTAAAAAGGATTCCGGTTCTCTACACTTACCATACGAAACACAGGAGCATTGTTACTATTTTACGCTGGTAGCGTTTTCCGTGAGAGCGTGTCTTACCCCGGTCGAGCCATATCCGTACACAACTAGTTTAAAACTTCTTCATCATTACAGCCCTACACAAGTCCACTGCTGAACATAGGCCTCCCCCAAGGAATTATACAAAGCACGGTCCTGAGCCACCTGCATCCATCGACTTTTTGAATGTCTTACCAGGTCGTCACTCCATCTAGAGGGTAGCCGTCCCACACTGAGCTTACCGGTACGAGACTGCTACTCGAGAATTTTACATTTTAGCTTCAATTGTGGTTGGACGTAAACATGCTAATCAATCAACACATATTAAAAGAATGTCCTGGCACTGAACCTCGCGGCTGTGATACTTATAATAGACTGTTTAAGAATATGATGATTTTACAATAATAAACAATAAAATGCAGTGATAATACAGTGTTTCTTTTATCCTAACACAAATAGTTCAGAACACCTTATGCTATTTATTTTTCGTGGTTAATATCGTAAAATCGGATATATTACTATCCAGTCATTTTGGTTTTAATGGTGCTTGAATGTAAACATGTTATTCAATCAATACATATAATAACAATGTCCTGACACTGCACCTGGTGGCATGTGTCACTTTTAATACTGCTTTAAGAATGTGATGATTTTACAATAACAAATACAGTGACAATACAGAGTTTTTTTATCCTAACACGACCAGTTCAAAACATCTTACGTGCTATTTATTTTCAAACGCTGTAGAGGTAAACTGCAAAACACCCTTAAAAGTTCACTGTTGAACGCACACATGCACCTAAAACCGTGTTATTGGTTGCAAATGATATTAGATAAATACATGTGTGCTTGTTTTAGAATTAGTTGAGCATAGTTTCTTACTTTTTGCTTCTACTTGAATACATTTGTAATAATTAGTTTATATTCAATACACCACAATAAATAATAAATACAGTTAAGAATCAATACATCACCGCGTCTGTTTATTGGTACTGTTTATTCGGTACATTAAAAAATCCATCCACCAAGTAGTACTTTAAAATCTGAAGAACCTACAACTTTTTACACTTTTTACTATTCACAGTATTATTAAAATAGGATATCAATAAAAACTATTAGACAGTCGCCCATGCTATTTTAGGTTATAATGAGATTGCCGTTTGATTGTTATTTTCTCAGTATTCCTATATATGGTACAACTAATATTACTATAGTAATCTAGAGATTATAAGGAATAAATCTACATACATTTCATTACGAGTCATCACAGTTTTTGTGGCCCATCTCCATACAAAAGAAACTGTCTCCTTTTACTTTTAGTAGTATAACGGTTATTGAACAATTTTTGCCTATTATTTTTCTATATTTTAATAGACAAGTCCTGCATATACTCTGATACTTTGTTGTAAAAGTTTTAAAGCGATCACTTACATTTTAGTAATTTATATAATAATGTAGGAAATTAGAAATAGTTCATTCTTTTTTGATCTCACTTTCCGCGATTTGGATAATTGCCTGAATGAAAATAAATTTTGTTCTCATGAAGCGGTACGAAATGCATTCATAGATCATAGATTTTGTAGAGTTGTTCAGGAGTTCTATCGCAAAGGACTAAATTATTTTCCTCGATAAAAAACGTATAGATAATGAGGTTAAATACTTCAATTAAATAAATATTATATTTTTTCTTAAAAAAGGTGTTCGATTTTTTAATATAAAACAGAAATTTCATATACTTTACCCCTAATATACAAAATTTTGTTGACGTAGGTACATAATATTTTTCTACAAGAAACGATGAGCTTTTGATGTGTAATTATCTCTAATCAAATGGTCGAATTAGATGGAGTGACGATCTGGTAAGGAATGCAGGAAATCGATGAATGCATGTGGCTCAGGACCGTGCTTTGTGGCATTCCTTGGGGGAGGCCTATGTTCAGCAGTGGACTTATGAAGGGCTGTAATGAATGAATGTATGAATTAAAATTGAGTTAATTGTACCCACTTACTATTATGAAACTCATGTCATCGCATAGCCGTTAATCTAGCACAATTCTATCTACCTATTTATGAAATTATTTTTGAAAAAACACGTACCGTTGGGTTTCTTACTAGTTTTTATAAGATCTTTTAGCGGCAACTTTACCGCCGCCGCATTGCTGCTCCTGTATTATCGTTTAGTTGAAGTGTTAAAACCTCTGTTTTGTGAAGAACAAGCAAGAAACCCAACGGGACTTTTTAAATACATTGGCTTCAACATAGTAATTCAGAAAAATCGCGATAATTTCTCTCATAAAATTCAAAAATTACACCGTGATTGTTAATAAAAGAATGGTTAAAAAGTTAGTGAAAATAATTTTGAAAGTACGTAAATAATAATTTAAACACAAATATACTGAAAATTTGATTCATATTTAAATCGTAAAAATGTAATTTTCCAAATCATTGCGTGTGTTTAGCGCACGTCACGAAAGATATTTATTGCCTTACATTATCATGTGGGATTTATTTTTCATTTGCATAAAGGTCTATTATACCTCGACGTACGCATAGAAATCGGGACATTTGTGATTCATGAATTTTGTTTTTATGTTGTGCTTTTTGACAGTCAATATGTTACAAGGAAACGAAATTTACAGGAGATGTTTTATTACAATGATGATAATTATAACTGAGTATACAAATTTAAAATTCAAAAATTGCGAGACGTCTGGTACTGTAATCATCAATCCACCTGACGAGCATGATAATTAATGCAAATAACTTTTAACAAAAATTAAAAACCGACTTCAAATTGCTAAAAAACAAGTTATTTATTTGCTACCTTAAGGTGAAAATTTTTCTCCAAATTTATACGGGACTACCCTTGAAGTATAACCTATTTAATAAAAAAAGAATCATAAAATTGGTTCACAATCTGTGAAGATATCGCGTAACATATATACAAAAAAAGTATACACTCGAATTGAGAACCTCCTCCTTTTTGAAGTCTGTTAAAAACAAAGGGATAGACCCATCCAGCAGTGGACATTTACACACTGATATTGAAGAAGAGGCATACATTTAGATCATGTCTGTATACTCGTCTTTAGATGTTAACGCTAACATAAGATGTTACAATGCTAACTAAAAAAAGTGGCTTTGACAGACAAATATGGCTTTATATTCGTTCGAAATGTTGAAGAGATGGGGAAAGCAGGTGACTCAGGATTCCATTGTGTAAATATACGAAGGTGACCTATGTTCAGCAGTAAACGGACTGCAATGTGATGATGCTGATTTCGCTATGGTCAAAACACACGACTTACAAACAAGCAGTATGTAAGGTATGGTATAGTTTCATGCAACGCGACTAACTTTAAACAAGTACATGTGGTTGCTGTATCGAAGACTAAGATAAGGTACCTAATTATATAACGAAAATAAATTATTTACAAAACTTCAAAAAAATCGTTAAAAACTTGATTGATAATTGATAAATCTTACTATTCTACTAATGATGATCTTAATGAAATAGTAATTAATTAATTATTTGGTATACACGTTATGTTATGTTATCTGTATTTAATTTTGACTTGCTATAATAATTTTTTGCTCGAATCATCATACTTAATTACTGATAATAGGCGAATGACATTTAAATTTTTAATTACTTTTTTTATTTTCACGAGACATTAACTTAGCCCGAATTATTTCTTGTTGACTTGTTTACTTAGTAATAATATTAATTAAAATAAATGAAAATTTTATTTAGATTTAACATATGTTTTTTTCCTCATCTACACGTAAATGCGCCATTAAATAATGTGCAATGTGTCTTGGATAATCCTATGAATGTCTAATTTGAAACTGCACGATGTTTTAATGTAAGATACTAGCGATGCGCCCCGGCTTCGCACGGTTAATTTCTGGAGCTCGACAACAACGCCACCTATTGGGTCTAAGCTAAACTAAAACTTCTAAACCATTCTCTAATCAACTTAACCCTTATTTCGACGGAGTTCTCAATATGCTAATTTTACAAATTTGTTTCAAAAGCTAGGTTCCTATAGCATGTTAGAGTCTCGTAAAAAAGATAAAAAAATTATATCACCTACCATTTTTGAGAAAAAGGGGGTCCGTCACAGCGGACTCCGTCGAGCACATAGAGATTTACAAGTAAAATAACTTGTCCGCCCTGGTGGACTTTACCACTTAAGAGTGCAAATAAAGATATGAAATCGAAACGAGAGGAAAGGAATGAAAATTATGTTTATTTGAAATCTAATATTAACCTTTTACGTGAAAATTAAAAAAACAGTTGCGTGGAGCTTTTCCTGTTACAAAGCATAGCCGCGTATTACATTTTAAGCAGTATACAGTTGTTTTCTTATTGCAATTCATACAACGGCCTTCCTCCTTCGTAGATGGAAGTGCCCCATTATCAAATCGGGTATCATCAGGTGGTCTAGGCTTGCACACATGGCGGACACAAGTACCTTCAGCCCGTTGGTAGGTAGCAGCTCTGTTGTTATTCAATAAACCGTAGTATATTTCGTATCTGAAATCTTTTAGTCTCATAAAGTTGACACGACCACCTGCAGCACGTGCTTTTTGTTTATAAAGAATCCAGGCATTGTTTACACAAATGTCAATCATTTGAGAAAATATCGCTATATACCAGCGTTTAGTTCTGAACGGTGTCTTATATAACGATATCATCATGTCAGCTAAGTCAACACCACCCATATTTTGATTATAATCCTTGACCATATTAGGACAATCAACATCGACTCTTTACTTAGCTTCCTTGCAGTATCTTCACTTTATGGACGGGATCAGCATCTGTGTATGAACTTATTAGTGTGGTACATTTATTGTCGTACCACCTTACGACAACTAATTTGTTTTTGTTGCAGACACTGACAATAACTTCTCGTCTCTTCTTCTTGAGAGCCTTCTCACAGATCAATTTATCTTCTGCCCCTCTCAGTCGGTTGATTCGAATTGTCCCTAAAGAAAATAAACCATAGTTTTCTCGTAGTAGATATACTAATTCAAGGACGAGAAGAAGTTATCAAAATATACCATAGCAGGCTTATTTCGTATGGTTTGACATAGAGCAATAACAATGTGTGCCCCAAAACCCAAAGATTGCTCTTCATCTGTAAACTTATGATTCTAAAGGTATCATCTCCTCCATACAGTATAAAATCGTAAATCATACCAGATGTACCTGCCCGAACATAGTTTTTAAAACCCCATTTTATCGGTTTATCTTTCATGTATTGCTCCGTTTACCGGCTTTACGCCCTTTGTACGCAATCATCATCTCGTCGATGCTGAACCTATTTTCATCTTCATGAGCAATACAATTTCTACGTATCTTCTCTATAATAGGTCTAATCTTATAATATCTATCGCTATTTTCAAAATTGTTATCAACAAAATGAATAAATCGTCGAATTTGCTCGTACCTTTTCAAAGGCATAACTTCTGCTATTTTGTCATATCTGAACTTCATGCTCCAGTAATCTAAATAAGAGCTCAGAGGTACAATACCCATCAAAATGTGTATTACAGGAAGTCACGCAACTCATTCTCTGTTAGCTGTATGGATCGGCCAGTTCTTTGGACTGAATAAGCGTTTGTTTCATTGACTATATCTGTTATGATATCTGGTGAGAAGAAAAGTAGAAATATTGTAAAGGTGACAAAACTGTGGGCATCTCCAGACATAACCGGATCTTCTATTTGAGCTTTGTGTAAAAAGTACCTTTTCCATTTGAAGTCGAGTGTCAACTTTTGTAGGTGCCTTGGCCTTTTTAGCTACAAAAGTAGCCGTTTGTCTTCTTTTTCTAGTGACTGGGATGGGGTATGTAAAGATGGTAAAGATGATATAGAGGCAAGTTTTGAAAGTTTGGTTCTTGTGTTGGATTAGGTAGAATTTCTTGTAAAATAGGAGTTAGAGGAACATTGATAAATCTGGGTCTTCGTCTGTTTCAGATTGGTTTTCAGATAGTGCTTCAGAGGAACCATCCAAAGATTCATGCGCTCTAAAGAGGAAGCAAGCGATGGTGCAGGCGAGGAGGAGTTAGAATCATGCGACTCATCAAGCTCATTTCCAGAATTTGACTTGTCACTTGTTTCAGATGGTGCACGCTCTCTAGGTACAAGTGCTAATATTTTTTTCGAGCGTTCATGCAGGCGACACTGTCAAAGAGCAAAAAAAAAAGCTACAAACCACCACAAAATAAAGGCTATATCACGAGAGTGTAACGATTTGTACTGATTTTATGTAATGATATGTACGTAATTATAGAAAATTTATAGATATATGTATATATTATTTAATATTCATAAAAGGTATGCTCATAATTATAAAAAAACCATTGATATTTATATAGAAAACTAAATACTTTGCACTGTCATGAAAGGAAATACACATATCTATATAATACAATGTTATTGACAAAGTCCGCTGCCATGGACAAGTAAAACTTCGTGTGCATTGCCGTAGTTTCGGTACGGTCCGGCGTGGCGGACAACTACTTAGCAGGTCTATTTTAAGTAAATAAACTGCAATTACTATATTGTTTTGTTAGTGAATGTATGCGTTATCTATATGACAACAAATATCACAACAAAATCCATTGTAAAAAATAAATAATATAAAAACCATATAAATACCTTGAGTAAAGTTGAAGACTTCGTGTCGTCGCCATCTTGCTCAATAAGTGACAGATGACATATTGCCAGGTCACTAATTTATTTTTCTACCTTTCCTTTATTATATTTTCTAACGTTTATTTAAAAAGTTAAATATATACTAAATTAGAATTGCAACAGATTTTTTAAGTACTTGTCCATCCTACCGGACTAATTCGAAATAAGGGTTAATCACATACACAAAATTTCATCAATATCGGTCCAGCCGTTTAGGAGGAGTTCAGTCACATACACACGGACAGAAGAATTATATAATATATAATATGCATGTGTTGTACATATAAATCTTTCTCTTTAATTTTTGTGTCTATTGATGAAAATTTCATCAAAATCCGTTGCGTAGTTTAAAAGATCTACGCGTACAGATGGCGGGAAGCGACTTTATTTTGTACTACGTAGGGATACCCATTGATATATTAAAAGGGGCAATGGGGATACCCAGCATTTTGTAAATATTTGCTAACACCTACACTGATGATTATTTTTTTCTACGTTTAACTAAGCCATTCTAATTCTATGGCTAGAACTAAAGAAATAAATTTGTGCACCTCACTGTGGTATACGAATCTTTCATGCATATTTTGACTGAAATTATTGGCATACTGTTCTGTAAAATATAAAAATGTAGTTAACGTAAGT